>JABVXU010000444.1:0-45431 GCA_013365365.1 Cruorifilaria tuberocauda
AAAACATTGTTTATAATATGTGTGACAGATTTCTAATATACTGTGTGTAGATGTAAGACAAAAAGTTGGGAATTTTAACTAACTTAAACTCAAGATTATCAAAAATGTATTTCGGTTTGAAGAAAAGAAGGATATACTGTTTACCAAGCACGTTCTCAATATCTTTTGCTGTTGGCGATTTATTTCCACCCATTGTACACAATAAATAAGCAGCCAAATATTTCATTGTGGTACCTGGGAATATACAAAATTAAGTAGTATGAAAGACTTGATCATCCATCTCTCATAACCTTGTGGGAGAAAGCCTTATTCTTAACACTGATATGTAAAGGTAGAGGAAATCAAAATAAGCCTTGAAAGGAAGGTAAAGAACGAACATACGCCCCATCTTCAGACAAACTTTGCCCTCACTTCTAAGCTTCAAAAGAACAAGCCTGAACAGTTTAATTCCACCCCATTGGCATGTGATCAAATTTTTAAAACAGCTCTGAGGCAATCTTCTCTGTTGCAGCACAACATCCACTATCGAGTTATGACGCAGCGCAATTGTGGTGGATAGCGCGGTAATGCGGGAGTGGGGAAAGATGGGAGAGTGGATGGAGGTAGTGTGTCGCTGTACATTGCAGATACCTTCGCACACGAACATATTCGCATCGGAAGATTGAAGCGACAAGAAAGAAAGATGCATATCTTATTTCTTTAAACTATGCAAATATTAGCAAAATTTTTGGCGGGGGAAATTGACCAGATGATCAGAAAAGCATGCATGAGTTTGACTTGAGTTGATAAGGAAATGGTAATATCACTTTATTTTACGTAAACAGCATGCTTGGCAATGGGTTTTTTGAAATCATATTATACTTCGTAATTTATTATGATATAATTATTCATACCATTCATACTGGAAGATTTTTTCATATGTGAAACTTTATAGTTAATATAAAATTGCTGCAGCATCTATCATTCATGTGGAGATAATTAAATCCGAAAGTTTCTGATATGTAGGCTGCAACAATTTCTTTGTGTAACGGAAACACCTGTTATACTCGTTTTTGTATCTAAAAATTTCCTGTCACTATTAACCACGCGTGTGGTCTATCATTTCGATCCTTATAAGATCAGTTATACTTCTTTCGTCCCCTCAAATGAATATTTTCACTGCCGTGATGTTACTCGTTTAAAAGATTGTTCATTTAAATAACTTTATTCAAATTTATTCATGATTATAATTGCAAAGATCACGTTCGTTGCAACAGCAGAAACTAACAGGTATATTTTGGAAAGTTGTACTTCTGCATGTGTTCGCGGATAACTGAAACATTAAACGTATTAAATGTATTGTTTTCCCAAAATCTCAGAAAGATCAGAGATTTCTACAAGTTTTTCATATTAGATCTGCTCGAACTTTTTTCATATGCCAAGATACTTTTTTATTAGTTTTCGATTTTATATTTAATATATGTATTCTCATTAAATAAAGCATTTACCATGCATCTGTAGGTTGAGCAACCAGCTTTCATAACCTGTAAAATTGATGCAGCTTCGGCGGTCATATTATAACAGTAATCTGTTTCATCGTCACATTCTTCCTTTTCTGTGCCAAATGACTGACCTCGAATAAACCGAAATCCCTAAATTCAAGAAAAGGAAATTTATCTAGTAAATGTTGGACTTATACTGGATTGTGCAATTTACGGTTTTAATTTGAATTTGTAATTTTTCGGCGCAGAAAAAAGAGTTATAGTTGTATAGCTACCTGATAAAATATTTGTTTGCTGAGAAAAACCATCGCACAAACAGAGACATTATCTTTTTGGTGTGATTTTAATTTGTTGATATTCTTCAAAGTGACTTACTTTATAACATGTAAGAGAATGCACAGCGGGAAGAAAAACTGTAGCCGCTAATAGTAATAGTAATGTTTTATTCATTTAAAATGAACAATTGCTTAAACTGAAATTTAAAAAATTTAGTTGCAAATAGCATTACTGATAAGGAAGTTATGTTGAGATGCGTCTATTAATTAGTAAATTTTGAGAATAATTTATAATTGCATATTATGTGCAAGTATTTTCAATATTCAAAAAAGCTAAATATGATTATATTTTCTAACATATCTCATATAATTTCCCATCTTATTGTGAAAAAAAAATGTGAACTCGATAAAAAATGTAGAAAAAAGTGACATAAGCGTGATGTCGTTAGTTTATGTTACAACATTTAATATGGAATGAATCTTCCAGCGGAAGCTTGCTGTTTTTCTTCTCGATGATTTATTTTTCATTGATACAGCACGCTACATGGACGATGATGCCGTCAAGTTGCAATAAGTTGCCCTAAATAAGGTTACTGCTCAAATCGATTCCTATTTGTTGAACTTTACCATTCAATATTAATATAAGGGAACATATAATTTCTATTTAAAAAAATTTTCTTTTCTATGAAATTCTTTGTTTTGCTGAGTAAATGAAAATTTTCATATTATGAAGCATATACTTATTTAAGAAATGAATAGATGAAAAGTGATAAGAAATTGATTAGTTTATTATTACACAGAAATGTATTGATTCAGTGAAGAATTTAATACTGCTGAAGTGAATCAATATCGATAAAAATTACTGAAAATAAATTTGTGACTAATTTAGACGATTAATGATAAATGAATTATAGAATCCTTTGTAATATCTAGTCATTATTGATCATTGAATCAGTTTCGTAGAATTCTTTTCAATGTTTGTGAGCAGTAGCATCAGCAATCGATCGATATTTAAGGAGCAACTGATGAATGGTAGTAGAAGAGTGTTTAAATGATCAGGTGAAGAGAAGAAAAAAATTTGCTTTTACAATCTTGAGAAGTACAGCAGCGACTGCAATTAGCACGAGGGACTAACTGGAATTTCGGTTAACCTATTTTCGTTGGAGTAAAATAAGTACAGTATTATTAGCAATAGGAAGTATGAGTGATATCTTTATATTTTTCATTTAAAATTATCGCTTTGAAATCATTGAAAAAAGAAACAAAAGTAATCAAAATGTATTGGGTCAAAAGTTCGAAAGGTCCGAAAATTTTCCAAAATTGCCATGTTGTTTGCCAATATTTCAGTAAAGGAAACGTTAGGGGAAAGAACGGCATAAAATCTTGAAGGTTCTCGAAAATATCAAAATAATCTTCGATGTATTTCTTTCCAACAGAAAAAATGATTCTATAAGCGAAGAGTAAAGGAAAGGTGCAATTGGAGGGAATAAATGCATCTCAACATGAGATAAATCATCTACTCACAATATTGGAAGTAAATTGTTTTGACAGCACATATTTCTCCTTATTGTCTCATCCTTCCTTTTTTTCATCTCATTTATTTTTCTAGCAGTGGAAGGAATTAGGTATAGCTCTAATTGGTTATCTGCGTATTTCTATTTGAGAAATGTCGAGTAAGGAGAGACTGAAATATGCCAAAACGATAAGAGATGTTTTATTCATTTTAAACATACCTGAATATTTACCACTCTTTGAAAAAGCTAATATCCTTCAAGCATCAGCCTTAAAGCTATTAGGGGAAGCTGATCTGAAGGTATGTTCAATTACTTGACTATCACTTTCAAAAGACCAATACATATATTTTTGATGTTAACCATTTGAAAATACTTTTCAGATCATTTTAATTACTGTTTTTCCATTTGCAATTCAAATATAATGAATTAATTATCTAGTTATTTATTTAAAAACTTCTGATCTTGCTTACATATCCATGATGTTTAAGTGTATTGGCATCGATAATTCTGGACGACAAAAGCTTCTCCAGGCGGTTCGATATTTATCAAAGAATGTAACGGTAAGATGACTGCAACGATGCATGAATGAGTACAATTGATTAGTATAATTAGGATAAGGCATCCATTACCTTCCTGGTATTCTATATTTCATTCACTTTTTCTAAATTTTAAAGATTTTTATATCCATTTTTATTTGTCCAGTTAAGATAACCGTTGGTGAAAGGATTGGACCAAGAATGCATTATGCGGCGAATGTGGAATCGCGACGTTCCAAAATTAATGAAGAAAAGTTTTATTTGCAGAAGGTAATTGCAATTCAATGGTTTATTGGATAGAAGAATTACAGGAAATCAATCAACAAACTCAATAATTAACAATATTCAGTTGGCAATAAGTAGAAACAATAATTAATTGAAGTAATAGCACTAAGTAGGTGTACGGTTCACGCGTCTGACAATGAATCGGCGAAATTTTACACGTCAAAGCGTTAAAAGGACTCTCATCTCATCGAATTGACATTAGCAATGGACAGCTATATTTAATTATGGTTATCAAACAACAACTGTAAATACAGTTATAATTTAGGCAGAGGATGAATTGTTGCGATGTAAAGTAGAATTGAATTTAAAGCGAAATGAATTAGCACGAATACAAAAACAGGCCAAATTTATTCGTGAGATATTTGAAATGACAATTGATACGAGACGGTATGCGCAAAAAGTTCGAAAAAATTGTAATGAGTGTGGCATCTCATCTATACAACGATTAGCTATTGACCTGGAAAGTTTACTAAATACTACTTTCCTACCAAATGCTAATTCAAATCCATCAAATGTATGCTTACTTGTCGTTTAGTAAAGTGCTTTAGTAATTAAATTCTCACTAATAATTCATTCAAATAAGATGATATGTATATTGTTTTCAGAAAAATATACCTCCCTTGGCGATTGTACAAACCACAAATTCAAATCTTTCCAATATTCAACACTATTTGCCTGAATTACAACCATTGAAAAAACGCAATGCTCACTCTTATTATTCAAATGAAATAGGTCGTGGTCCGTGGTATGCAAAGATTTTGAAATCCACAACGATTCAGCGCTATAAACAGGTGTCAAATTCTCTTATAAAATCCTATGACTTCAATTTAACTTGCGATACTTTCAATATTTCTAAATATTAATTGTTTGATCCTTCACGATTCTTGATATCAAAAATTCCATCGTGAGAAATAAAAATTTTAGATTGATATAAATTTCTAATCATTTTCCAGTATCTCCGTTTATGAGTTTTGCAGCCTCCTGCTGTAATTTATTATCATCAACTGGTCGATGAAAAAGACGAAAGATATCGCCAAACAACAACAATATCATTGTCAACTCAAGCAATATCACAACACGAACATCCAAGTTTTGTGGATGGATTGTTCTCAAATTATGGAGAAAATAAAACATCGACACCCTGCAAACAACCATCAACAGTTAAACGATTTTCAAACAACATACGTCATCAGTCATTTGTTCATCATTCACGCCAAAAGTATCTTTTTCATATTTATTTTCGTTCAACTACTTTTTTATTTTATTTGCTTCAGTTTACTTATTGATAGGCTTATAAATGGTAAAATGGCGTTACTAGTGAACTTCTATTTTTAGGCTTCCATCAATAATACAATAGTTGCTTTATTAATGTCATAAGCACATCATTTTAAAAAAGTGTGAACTCACTCGAATTGGCCTAAAAAAATTAACCTAAAAATAAATTTCACTTAAATCTTCGACCTTATCCATTGCGTTCATCAAATTGTCGGTTATTCATTGCGATACTTATCATTTCGACCGATAAGAAGAACCCGTCACAATCAATTCATCCGAAATGCTCAAATTATTCGTTTTCATGCAATATTATTAATTTAAATTTCAGGATTAAAAATGTATTTAGGAAAGCTTCATGGCGTTGAATCCATTCACTTTATTATGCTTTAAAAAGAAATGTGAACTCATATTCCAAATATGTTTCTGTTAGAATGTCTATGATTTATTTTCTATTATTTGATAAAAAATTATTTGATCTTTGGAAATCTATAACAGTAAATGCAATACTAATAACGCGTAATTTCAAAAAGATTACTCTCCTATATTACGATGCATGCCTTCTATACCAACCTCATAGCACCAACAATGATAATAAATCAACAATAGCAAAGGACAGAATCACATAAAAATCTTAAAAAGGTAATATGGTAAGTTGACTTTTGAATTAGCCGATGTTTGAAATCAATCCGTACAACTTCACGAAAACAATTTCAAATATGAAATCTTTAGGTTTGTATTTTAAAATAAATGAAATAAAGAGAACGTAATGATAATTGCAATGTGGGTTCGGTACAACTTTTGTTAAAAATAAAATAGGTCGGTTTAACTGAATAATGGTGACAACAAAATGGCATAGTGTAAGCTCTTTCGCTTTTTTTATGAAAGCGAATTTGGGAAATCCGTCAATCGGAGCAGACTTGCATTCAATCAATGCACCTTTTTAGTACCCAATAAATTTTCATACTCTGGAAAACTTCACCTGTTACAGCAGTACAGGTGAGCATGTTAAAATTTGTAATGAGAGTTAACGATTTGTACTATATCATTTCCGTCAGAATTTAATGAGTAAAGCTGTTGAAAAAATGAAATATAATATTACTAATTTTATTTGACCGACCTTTTTTCTTTTTTTGAACTTGAACAAATCCTTTCACATTCACAATTGCTGTTATTGTTAGCATAGAATTTACGTGATTACCGTTGAAATAAAACAAAATAAACAAATCTATTAACTGATATTTTAGTGCAACCGTAAACCAATCCTCAAAATAAATAAGCATTCTTCATAATTTATGGTACGGAATCCCATGAATGTTTGTTGTAACAAACTGGGTAATTACATCGTTCAAAACGATAAATCTGTCCTGTATTTCAAATACCGATTAAAAAGTTTAGAATGTTAAGAAAGAATCCTGAAATACTTTAAACTGAAACATAACCGTAAGATGCATCACTTTACCTGCCGCATTTACTTTCCCAAATCACAGGCACGTCTTTCAAATAAGAGCTATGTATTCTATTATTAGCAATCTAAAGCTGACCATCATATTTCAATCTGAATTTTAGTCACATAGGTTATAAATTTTCATTGATCAATAAAAATATTGGATAAATTAAAAATAGTTACTAAAAAATGAATTCATTCAATTATTTTTAGAAAAAGCTTGCAAAAGATATTCCATATCAGTTTTTCTTCAATAAGTATTAGAATAGATGGCCATTTAAGATTATAAGGGTTTGACTGTAATTAAGTTCAGGTTTTGGCCTTGTTGTTTTTTCAAATTTCATTTGCTTCATTTATACCGCATGCAAATGAAAAAAAGATGAAATATTTAATTGTATTTTTCGATTGGTAGCAATATGCTTCTAAGACATGAATAAGTGTCAACGTTCTCCTGTGAACATAACAATGCTAAGAGTGTTCTTTCTTGTTATTGTCGACAATCTCCTTGACCGTGACAATCTTTCCTTCTTTCTACTCTTTCAATTCGTAAGTAAGCAAAGATAGCTTCTGTGATAGCTGATACTTTGGGTGTACCTCAAACTTGGGTAATTAAACCCTTATCAGAACAAATTTGATACATACAGTAATACAACATTACATTAACTTCAACAATTTAGCAATATTCTGAACAGTTTCAAAACAATAACGATATCTGTTAGACCCAGCGAAAAGGGGGATTGAATTTACCAACCGCACTCCTTTTTTTTATCCTGGAGGAGGGAGGATCCTTGTAATTCGAATATTACAAAGTCGTATAATTTGACCTTATAACATCAATTAAAAACAGGCGTTATAGTGACACAGCTTGTAAAACAGATCATTGACAAAACTGGCAAACAAGAGGCATCCTATTAATTTACAATGTTACTCCATAACGAAGGCTTTCGCCCTTCTTCCTTTGTTTACAATTTCAGTGACAAAATAAACAATAAGCAAGTAGTATCTTGCGATATTAAATCGATAACAAAGTTCCTCGTTTTTCAGCGACAATAAGAAAATGAAATGAAACGGATCAAGTTAAAAAAGATTGTTGTGAACATGGGTCAAAGTAAAAAAAAATTGAAAGAAAACAGGGAAATGAAATAAAAACAAGAAAGCTCTAGAAAACTTATCAAATTTGCAAAATAGTGCAACAATTAAACCAAGTTTAAAAAATGAAAGGAGTAATTAGCGTTAATTAGGGAGATTTTAATTCATCGAATCAATAATCCATAGAATGACACCTCATGAGGCAATTCATTTCCCTTAATTAAATTATACGTACAAAATTTTAATTTAAAAAATTAGAAGGTTCTCTCTAGGATACATCAGTGGTGGATATTTGACAGGTTCAAAAGTATCTGCAAAAGCAAAACTGAGGTTTAAAATCAATTTCGACATTCTATGAGAATATCACCTATGCATATCAAATCTCTTTAGAATACTTAAAAGACTCGATGTTAGGCATCTATCCATTCCAACTGTAGCAATATATTAGCTATAAAGAGGTGAAATGTAATAAACATAAAATAAGGAAAGGTTATGATGAACTTGTTTTGATTAAATGGCAATGATTATAAAGTTAACCGTTCTCAAAAAGACAGTTATGTTTATATCAAAAATTATTAGCCGTACAAATGTATGAATTCTAAAAATCCATCGAGTTATTCAATATGATATAGAAAAGCTCTCTATTATTTCAATCTTGTTTAATATGTTGTGGTTACTTCCTATTCTACCTCAACTTGATGCTTTACTATTTTAGTATGAATTCAGATTCAGATATTGCGTGGTTTCATTTAATAATGCGATTAGACATTAAAGTTTTATATCACGAAAAAAAGACGCAAACATTGATCTTTATATGAAATATTACAATAACACTGAGAAAGTACATGTAACCAACAGCTTGTCTCAGGTTTAAAATAATTTAAAATTCCAAAATTACAATAAGCGATTTAAAACAATAAAAACAACATACCAAGAAATCAATATAAAAATCTATTCCTTCAATGCATTTCGTGATTTAATTCAAAAAACGTTTAGTTTAAATTGTTTTAAGAACTAGAAATTAGAGCAGGTTGACGTATACTTATATTTGATAAAAAAAATTCATATCCAAAAGTTCCAAATGAAGAATTTGCTCTCTTGTTCAAAACACAAGTTCCATCTCCCACATGGCTTTAAATTAAGAAATATATACGAAATTCTTCAAAAAATTACAAATTATCTCATTATAAAGGCAGATTAGAAGTAATTTTAAAGATCTGGAACAGCCGGTGAGATCATTTGAAAGAAATTTTAACATAAAAAATATTAAAATAATTACCGTACTTAACGAACAGCATTAATTAACAGCTAATGACAAGCAGCATTCCTAGAGACAACAACAGGACTCACCGCACGTCTCTTCGCAACTGTAATTTTACTTTCGAGTATAACTGCTTTTTCTTTATAATAAAAATAAAAAGTTTTCAGAAAATATTATCGGAATTCAATCAGAAATATTAAGAATTAAAAAATTTGAAGCTGGAGATTCAAAAATTTCAGTAAGTCTAAATATTTGACTAAGAATAAAGGCAAAGTCAAAAGAAGTTCCAAATTACATGATTAAACCAATTATGGAAAATGGTGTAAGAGATATTCCCACCATTGCAAATTTTTACAAACTTATTTGTAAAAATAAGCTTTTTGATTATTTTTGGTGAGACTTGTTTCCTTAGTTAAATACTTAACTCGCTTGTTCGTCCGCAATATTGAGACTTCACTTTGAGGAAAAATATCTAACTGCGAATTTTCAAAAAAGAACATTAGTAATATGGAAGGAATGAATGTTATGTAAAAGCTTAACTTATTTCGTAAAAATATTATGAAAACAAGAATTATGGAGAAAGAAAGAGGAGGTCACAGAAAAATATTAAAATAATGTGAAGCATTATAAACAATCTTTTCGACAGCGAGAAAAGAACATGAAAGTAACTATTTTTTTGTATTTGGAATTGAAAAAAAAATAAACGAACGAACAAATTTTCAATGTCTGAAAGATGTAGCTGTATTTTAAATTGATAATATTTAAGTTTGTTATATAATAATATACATATATATATATATATATAATATAGATATAATATCATGGAACTAGAAGAGCGCGAAATGAGGTAGAAAGATTTCAAAAGATTCGAAAACAAAATTTTACTCAGATCTCCTTGCAAATGAAAGTGACAACTTTCACGAATTCTATATTTCTAACAAGTGCCATTACTATTGAATCATTTAGCGAATCTTAATAAGATGTTGCATCGAGATATTGTTATTTCAACTGTATTAGGAATCCCGGCATAGCAAATCATGTGATAAATGCTTTTCTGGTCTCATTATATTTTGTGTGTATATGTTCAGGTAAGGGTCTTGATATGGACAATATTAATAATTCTAAGGTTTGACTTATCAGCAAAGAACTTGCATTTCGAGTAATATTTTCCCTACTTTTCGAATACTTCGTATTGGAAATTAAGTACTACTGAGTATTTAAAAAATTCCCGATCCATAAAATTTGAAAAGTAAATGAAATTTAATACCCTTAAACACTGTCTATGTGCCATATCGCATTTCGTATCAGGAGGACAGCAATGAGTATGATCATCGCAACACACTGCATCCATCATCGGGCAACAACCATATATGCCAATATCAATTAAACAACAAGTTGATGTGTCCGGACATATTGATTTGCCACCAGGACAGGTATGCGCAATCTAAAATGAAGCAACTAGCCCAAATTTTTTTTCCATTTAAACAGTTACAAACGAGAGTTATCTGATTTACTCCTGCAAAAATTTAGAAAATGGAGTTAGAAAAAACACAGACTTGTTTCTGTCCCAACTTTTTTTCTCGAAGAAAGTTAAGACAGCATAAATATATTTATTTTTAAATATTCTAAAGGAATTTTTAAACAATGACAGCATCAACTTCAATAGCCAATTTTATGAAAATCAGCACTTGTTATTCCAAAGTATCAATTCAATAATTTTATGAAAATCAGCAAAACATACCAGAACTTTGAATCTGACGGCAATCGTGAGTAAAAAAACAACAGATAATATCATATTTCCTGAAATAAATTTATCTTCCGTCTAGAAAATATATATTTCTTTGCTCCGAAACATTTAAAATGATGTACATAAGCAGTCGTTTTTCAATAGGTATTAAATTTAGCAAAAAAATGAAATGTTGAAGAAACAATATTTATTCCCTCTCTCTCAATTCCTAATTACCACAAAGTTTAATACAGATATATCTTCCAAATGTTAATCTGGTCAAAACTTGATAACATATTCATTGTTAACTATTTTTTATTTATCCTTTTATTGTCTTGAAATCAAAATAAACAATATTGCCCATAAATGCGGAAGCGACATTATCTGCACTGAAGGTCTGACAGAAAGGTAAACTTCAACAACTTTCTGACACCAACCTTAGTGTAAAAATAATGCACTGGGTACTTTGATCGGTGCTCAATCTCAGCGATGACTAATTGTGCTTCCCAAGTTTAGACAAATCCCAGTTCTTACTCCTTGCTATTTGTGAACTTTGAACTATGGATATCCAAAATTGAATTGCTAATTACTTTAGCTTTTATAAATATTACATTTCAACACATACCAATCTGTTTCATACGAACAATTGGCAAAATTTAACACATGAAAGGTTTTCGCTGCTAGCACTACGGAAAGGATTTACTATTGGGAATAGAACTGATGGAAAACTAATTCCATCTCCTTATGAGAATAATTGAAAGAAATCAATATAAATTTAGTTTTAATTATTATACATGTAATTCGTCCGTGAAATATTTGTTAATGAATTATACCAATATTATTGTAAAGAATAACAGTTAAGGATGTCGCACATAATCTTTGTCTTTCCGATCCCAATTTCATATTGCCATAAGTTTTTAGTAAAACTAAGTCAAAACAACAGGAATTAGATACCCGTTCACATCTACTACTGGAGCGTTTAACTATCCATCACTTAAAAGTCAATCCATAATAAAATGAGAGCAAATGATGCAAAAAATCGATAAGTAGATAGAATCTGCTGGCCACCGACTCAACTTTAGCAGGAAAATATGACTCGTGAATTCATTATAAAAAAGAAAAAAATTTTATAAGAGAATCGAACAGATCCAAAAGCTAGATCTTAAACTTTTACAGTAAATGCCTACGTGAGACCAACGAAATTTCATTTCGTGCTAAAAAAGAAAACGCGGGAGGATGGAAGTGTGAATTCGATCCTTTTGTTTTTCACAGCCTGAAAGATTTTCTATAGCGGTATTGGAATGTGTGCTGTAGAAGAATAACCATAAAGCTTTTTCATTTCGTAGTACTGTTGTAAAGATCATTTTCAGGAGATTTCCGGAGGCTCTAGAAAAAGCTATTGAGTGTTCAAAATTTGAAGAATATTCAATTGAAATGAAATTCAAATTTGAAGAATTTCAGATATTACTTGAATGATATCTCGAAAAACGACGAAGACATTTTCTGCGAAAAACAGCCCTTCTTCTTTTTATATTGAGACGCCAAACTTCTTTGAAAATTCAAATTCTATGCGGTTTGCTTGTTTCATTTATTCGAATCGAAATATCTGTTATTACTAAAACAATCTCCATTGAGTAATAATGCTACTTCTTTTGTTTAATGTGCAGGACAGTAAATTTCATATTGACTGAACTAGTCCAAGTACTAACAAGGTTAACAAAAGCCATTGCAGCTTTCAATCTCCTGCAATTACGGACTCTGCAGAGCACAATTTATGGATGGAGGCTCAACTCAGAGCCTGTGAATTATCGAGCCCTCTTCAGAATCACCATATAGAAAATACAAAGAAATCGAAAATTTTGAAAGATATGTATTCATTTACATAAGTTCACTCAGTTTTGATTTTACAAATTTAGTCTAGTTGTCACATTGTAGTTCCTCGCACAACTTCCAATATATGAAAACTTAAAACAGCTTAACAAAATTAATTTGATACTGCAGGTGTTAGAGCATTTGTGGATGTAAGATTGAAGAAAACGTCAGTTTTACGTCAAATGTTACGTGACTTAGGAGCGGATGTTATCTTGCGGTATGTTAATTTTATTTTTAAGAAAAAACATCCGCAATGATGGCGGAATTTCATTATCACAAAACGTAATATAATATTATTAAAATAAATTTTTAAGAAACCGTGCTTGTGATATCGTTTGAAAACCTTTTTCAGAAAATTTTCTTCAAAAATTGTGTTAGAGATCAAAGTACAAGACTAGCCATAGACAGACAATAGATTTAATTCTGTAAATTCACACTTCCTGAAAATTTTGATCTCTCCTTTTGAAAATTTTAAAAAAAAATCAGCTTCTTATGCTGTTTGCAAATTGGAAAATCTGCCATGCTTTTATTAAAATAGTTATTATTAATAAAAGGAATGAGCAGTTTTATTCAACTTTATCTGTATTACTTTTAAGATTTTCAAGAAATATTACTCATTTAATATTTTGGAACGGTCGACAAGAAACACTGGACAAAGCGCATGATTTGAGAACCGAAATTTCAATAATTTCACCTCATTGGGTGTTTAAGTGGGTATTGTGGATATATTTTAAATTCTTTTCATGTTTTATACTAGATTTGTGCAGCGTAATTCATAAATTCTTTATTGGCGTTTTATTTCTTTTTGTACTGAATAGTAGAAAGATATGCTTCGCTTTGATTTATTGCAGATGCTTCATGAATTTAACCCGAGCTAATGAAGGTCCTTTTTTACTGTACGGTGTAAAAAATCTTGCCATTCCCATGCGATTAATGGCTATGGGACGAATGGGAACAGTTGATATGGTGACTGATTGAAAATAATAACCAGCATTTCTAATACAGATTGTGCTATGAATTAGTAGAGAAAGTTCTAATGTTGGATGATTACTTATTTAGAGCTAAACTGTTTTGAAAATCGATTAATTGTGGATTATTTAGTTTTGCATTTACTTTGGTTCGTTTTCAAGATAGTTCAAACATAATAAAAGTGTGTAAATAAATGCCACTAAAATATTTTTCAGGGTTGTCATTATAGAGCCTTAAGTTCAATTGACAGTTCACCGAATCAGGCACAGATAGTACATGCAATCGAAATGCTTTCCGACCAACTTGCTTCCAAACTTAGTGCGTTCCATTTATTGTTGCATGTTCTAATCTCCTTTAAGGCTTGCAGATATGCATTAATGAGACTTTCGAACATCTGCGACCTCGGAAGGTCGACTTTCATGCTGCATAAGAAGCATACCCTTATCTCCCATTACCTTCGATTATGCACTCATTTTTAGTTAAAATATCGCATACTTTTTGTGTTATTCGAACATGGCGTGGTGGTAAGGCTTAATTGCTCTTTAATCAGTTTAATTAGTTCACTGGTGGAATATAGTAGCAGGGGATTTTGTAATGCTCGCCAAACCTGAGTTGCTAAGATCCAAAATCTCAGGTCTCATATAGAAATATTACTGTCTATCTTTATAATGGCTATGCAAAATTTCAATTAATGATCGTTGTAGTAGCGTCCCCTCCAAATAATGAAAATATTGATGTTGTGGAAATAATTTCACCAATCGTGGATCGTGTACGAAAAAGGCTGAGTGAACTGAGTAAGTGTATTAATGTTCACCTTATAATGCATAAAGGAGTTAAATAACTTTGTTAAGAGCTAAGCTATAGCTGTGAATAACTACTCCAACTTCTTACTTAACTTTCTATTGGAACTTTCAGACGTTTTCAAGTATTATTCTCCAGTGGAAACACCATTCAGCGGTTGTTCATCTAATATAGTTGATGGGGAAAGTGTTTCTTCTTTGTCACTGAAACATTCCGAGAATAACGTATCCACTGAAGTATGCAACAGAGAGATAGCTGGGCAACGGAAGCGTGAAGGTTTATAAATTAGTTTGACACTACTTTATTTCATAACCGAAACTTTGGTAAGAGGTAGTAAATCAATTGAATGCAATAAACAGTAAAAATTAGTAAAGTTAGAAATTCTTTCTTATGAGATGGATTTTATTTTTAGATAAACTAATATATGTATGACAGTATTTATCTTTTAGCTTTCAACAGTAAATTTTAATGTAGGAATTTGAACTGTGTTTTTAGAGAAAACTGATCTTGTTTTTGATCATACATAAATTTTAAAAGCATAAGCATGTAAAAGCATGTAGCATCAACTATAATTATCAGAATTTGTCCAAAATCCCATTTTTACTTCCAAGGTCATTGTCGAGTTAATGAAAAACAAAGAAGACACACGATATCGCGAGTGCCGATGTTTCGCGATGAATCTGAGCAGCATTTTGTAACTTCTACTGCGAAAAGCCCTACTTCAATTAAATCTGTTAGTTTAAATTGAACTTGTCTTTGCATATTCATTTTCTTTGCATATTCTATTGCTCAAGAATGAACATTTATTGACTTAATTGTTAACTGTTTTGCTACAGACAAATCTGGTGGAGATTACACAAAGTGAGCCAGTTAAAAAGCGTGGTCGGCCAACTGTTAATTCTGAACAGTTAGCAGAATATACACCAACTCGTTTTCACAAAGTGAATGTTTTATCTAAGTTCGAGTTTTTAAATGCATTTTGTAAAAATTTTGCATTTAAATTTAATTTTTTAAAAGCTCAACTGGGAAGTCATTTTATTGCGAAGTATAAATCGCAATTTACTAAACAAACAAGTTTAAAAGTGTCTCTGTAATGTATATCGTGCCTTCCTCGTTCGAGAAAAATATCATTGTCAGTAAAACACTTTCTTAATGATATGTAAAGTATGTAATTAGTACATTGTAGTATTTACAAAGACGATTTCGCTCTGTAAGAGCACAGCAGGCCGCACAACTAAATACAGAGAAAATGGTCTGCATGTATAGAAAAATGATGGACCGGAACTTTTCTAGAATTCTATCAGATAGCCGAAAGCTTTCGACTAGTACGTTTTTATTTTTTATTTTTGTAAAATAGTTTACATTTTTGTTCTTGAATATCATTGAAAAATGGATATATTGAAATGTGATTATACGTTATTTAGTTACTCCGAAAAACGTTGCTTTCTTTCTTTGATTTTTTAGTTCACGCCCTACGCGTTTGAGGTTTTAATTAGATTTTGATTGATAATTATTTCTTCAAATTATAAATTTAGAAAAGATCTCGAAAGCGCGACCGGTAGTAGTACGAACTCGTTCATCAGTCTTGAATGAGTTACAAAATGTTCCCAGTTCGAATGAATTTGTAAAAAAGAAGAAGATTGCAAGGAAAAGAGTTAAAAGCGGTAACATTATACTTTCGGGAATTAGTAAGATGTAAGTTTAAAATTCTTCGAATTTTTTTTCATTTTTTTTGTTTCCAAATAATTAATTTTCAAAATGTAGGTTTTTATTGCAGTGAGAGAGAGACAGTTTTTGCAATAACTAAAAAATTGGGTGTGCTAAAAATCGCAAGCACTGTTGACGAGAGTACTCGTTATGTGGTGAGTGATCAAGAGGGGATACGCACAGTTAATGTTATGCGAGCTCTAGTCAAAGGCATACCAATTGTCACAATTGAATGGGTATCATTTTTATAATCCAACATTTGATAATGATAATAATGATGCTGATATAGCTAAAACAATGATCTAAATTAGCTTTTAAACAGATTCATAGGTTTTCTAATAAATTAAATAATTTATAGGAATGATTAATTCACCGACTATCAAGTTTAATTTAGATTCTGGATTTTGTTGCCGTGGAATTTTAAAATAATTGTCGGAACTTTTCAGTTTCTGCATTTTTCTTTTTCTTGCTGCAAAATTCTTGGGCAAGATACTGCAAAGGCTCTGCTCTTTTTCTAGGCTTACCGCTCGCTAGAAATTGGTGGATGGTTAAAAGGAAGTGATTTCTCTGTTCCACGGTGGAAAATTGCCCATAGAGCATGGCTCGATGGTCACATGGCTCGTTTGTTCGCTACATTAGGACCGTTTTATGTTTCTACAAAATGCGACCCTGAAGCAAAGCATCTTATACATCTTATCAGATGTTGCCATGGAAAAGTTAGTGTACTTCTTTCAAAAATGATTGTTTGTTTCCATATAGATCATGAGTATTTCAAACTTTAGACAACAAAATCGTTAAGCCGAGCTGTTATATTTGTCGCACCTCAATCAGAATGGAGAATCTTCATGCAGCTGAGGAAGGACATTGATATGCAGGCAGCATACATTACGGAAACATCGTTATTAGGTAGTGTCAACAACATGTTCTGAAATATATGAAAGCCACGAAATTTCGAAAATGGTCTATCATTGACGGCTAATTCAAGTGCGACTTCCATGTTTTTTCAGTTTTTTTATCAAAAAAGAATTTGCTTATAAAAAAAGTTTATTTTTCTTTGCAGATTCCATATGCGAATGCAAAGTTAATTTTTTGCTCTGACCAGCAGTGATCTATTGAGTAATCCTGTCGTTCTGAATTAAAATCTGAAGATTTCTGGAGTTGTAGTTTCGAAATCAATTTATTAACTTCTGTACGAGGCATTTTTTGATGTCCTTTTAATTTCATTATGTTGTGGTCTTATTCTTGAATATATGAATGGTGTTATTTGGTGTTTAAATATATTATATATATTTAAATGTCTTGATGTACGATTGTTCCAAATTCGCAGCTTCTTTAATTTAAATACTTCATGACTTCAAATAATTTCCATGCACGCTAGAAGATCTCGTAAACCTGCACTTTTTCTATATTTTTTTCTTACATATGAAGCTGAAGTAAATTTAATAAATTTTTATTCAATGATCGGACTTGCACATAATTAATTCCCGTGAATTCGGAACCTATAACTAATTTTACTTACAACTTCTGTATGAATAGTTCTGTGCCGTCAACAAAGGAGAAGAATTCAAATTTAAACTAATAAAACTGTTCATTTGCCGTGTTCATTCATATACCAGATTTTCAAATTTCACAATAAACCGCAAATAATACTCCTAGGAAAGGTTTACTGGAGCGCTGCAGAAGTTGATCTTGTGAGAGTGCTACGTCAAAGAGCGAATTTAATGTTAGGCATTTCAGCAATAGTTGATTTATTGTAAGGAATAATTTTTTAAGTTAGTTTCAAAATCTTTGAGGTTTCTAGTTTCCAAGTTAGTAAAAGCTCTCATTTCTCCGTTACCATTTTAGGACTGATTTTTTTTTTGATTTCTGTTTATATTTGAAATCATAATTTCGATTCTCATAGCTAATTTCGTTTACACTAATAACTCGTTGCCGTTGAGAAAGAAAAAGGAATTCAAAATCTGAATTCATATCATATTCAAAAATCCTTTCGGTTATATGCTTTAAAAAAGTAAGAGGAAGAGATTTATGAAATGGGTTACTTAGAATGATTCCGCAAAGTCTCATCTATCAAAAGAAACAATACAATGTTATTACTCGCAAACAAGATAGACGACATGCAACGACATGATGAATGTACCATGCGACAGCAGGCATCAATACAGATTGCACTCCTCAACGTATTAGGTCGTGTCATCACTATCATTGTCATCGTCATTATCGTCGCGGGGCATTTGTCGTTCTATTGATTCATTAAATTCGTCGCTGCAGCAGCCGCTAGTCGCCAACGCTTGACGCAGGCAACAGCTGTGGCAAATGATAGTAGCAGCATCGTGTCCTGTGCTTTCTCCTCCATCCCTCCCTTTTTCCCCTTCCACTCTTTCACGAACTCTGTTTTAGCTTGGTTTGCTCTTGAAAAGCATTTGTTGAGCAGATGTATGAACAAATTGAATGGTAGATAGATCTGCATCTCACCTCATCTCATCCAATCTCGTCTTACCTTCACTTAACTTTTAAGAGATTTCTTTTTGCTTTATGCAGCTTTACGTCCTTTACGTCCGTCTTATATTTCCGCCTATTACTCTTTTTATGCATCCTCCACTTTTTTTACTTTCCCAATAGCTAATCTGTGATGGCTTTTTAACATTTGTATTATGCTAAAATTCTCATTGGTTCATGCTCCTATAATTTCGATTATCGGCTGGTAGTGCATCAAATTTTTATTGCAAGCTTCGAACATTAAAGATGATAGCATGAACTGAATGAATATGTGAAGTTCAATGTAACATGCTATGTGGATGTTGCAGTATACTTTTTATAAATTCAGTTAATTTTTAGATCAGATGGTGAAAATGTGGAATGATGATTCTCGCCTCATTTTAATTGAGGAAGTACGAAAGCGTCGCGAAGTTTGGGAATATAAAAAGGTGTAAATTTCTAATCAATTTCTTCTTTATTATTATTTTTAGTCATTTCCATTCTGCTCTTAAAAAAGGAAGTAGTAAAATAAACGGAAATAAGATTTGCATGTGTTTGTACCGGTTTCCTTTTTATCTCTTTATTCGTTTTCACTATTTTTTTTTCATGGTTCAACGATTCGCAGTCTTTTTGATCTAATACTCTGAAAAAATTTGCGCTTAAACTATCTATAATCAGCAGTGGATACTGTACTTCCATAATATTTCCGCAAATATTGATAGTTAACGAAGTTAATAGCAATATGAATCCGAGATATGGAACTGACTGTTAAGTAGTGAAATAAATACAGGGTTTACATTTAGACTTAAATATGTTTAAAATGAATTATTTCATACAGTTTACCAAAAGTTTTGTGTAATTATTTCTGTTTTAAAAGCGTAGTGTTTTCGCAAAATTATTACATTTCAATATATATTTAATCCTTTTTTTTTCTCGATTTAAATGTTTTAGCACAGCTATTGGTTACAAACTAAAATACGTGATGTATATTGGGTGCAATTCGCAGTGTCCATTATGCACAAATTTATGAAATTTCCCAGCCATAATTTTAATTGCACTTTCCGGAAAATTTTCCTTCTAACATTCACAATTCATTAGGCAACACTTTCCTCGTGTATTTTGAAACTAATTGAGTTATAGGAGCGTTATGCAACGTCGGAAAGGAAGAAAGAGTTGTTTGCAGAAGTCGCAGGTGCACTTAATGCTTCCGGTTTAGTGACAGCAGGACTATACACAGGTCCTTAACACTTCTTTTTCCTTATTTGTAAATGTTAGATTTGAACCTTTAGAGAATATTTTATGTGTGAATTTTCAAGAATAATTGCACTGATATCTACAATAATTTAATGCTACTTGACTGCCATTTTTGAAATGTGTAGATTATTGCAGTTTTTGCTACTGCAAAATATCAGATTAAGCAATTTATTTTTAAAGTTTCTTTTCTAAATTATCTTTTTTAGAAGAAGATGTTCGTACACAATGGAAAAATTTGAAGGATACATTCAAAAGGAAACTTAAAAGGCGCCAAGCAGAAGCCAATGCAGGTTATGAAGACGTGGAACCAACTTGGCGATTTTGGAGTAAAATGCAATTTGTTAAAAACAATTTTGGTCCAGATCGAAATCGATCTTCTGCATTGAATAGGTAATTCAGTTCTGTATATATTAAATCGATCGAAAATTTTAAAAGCAAGTGAATTTTAAAGATAGAAAAGAAGATTTTAATTTTTCCAGCAATTTATTGGATTTCAAAAATTTTGAAGAAATCAAGAAATTTATTCTATAGCACAGTTTTGGTAGAAAATACACCGAATACATTGGAGAAATTGATCAATTCACTTGTGGAGAAACAAATGTCTGATGACAGCAACAACAGCATAGAGTGTGATTTTATTTTTGCATTCAAAATATTATGCCAGTGAATTATGACGTTGAGATGAACACAAAATCCATAAAGTTTCACTGGCCATTGATAAAATAAGTAAAAGTGATTGATGATTTTTGCTTATTTTTAATAAAATAAGTAAAAAGATTGGAGTAAAATTGATCTAGTTATATTTTTTGGAATTTCTGAAATATAATTCAGCGTAGCGTCAGATATTTTTCATCCAATAGTGAATTTGAAGCATGCTTGTAGAAATTTCTTTCCTTGTTTTTTTTCATTGTTTTAGTTTTTAAAATAGAGCTACATAAAATTTATGGACAATTTTTGAATATTCATCATTTCTCAATTAACGGTGTACTTTTATAGTGGACAGATACTGAATGTAACAGAACTTCCAGCAGTTGCATCGACATCCCTTCCCATACCTTCTGCAAACGGCAATAACAGCAATAGCAGTTGTAACAAAGGCACTCTTAGTAATACAAACACTATTATCCCTGATATTCAAGTCACACCGACTCCTACACCTACAATTGAAATGCACATTGCTCAATTTGTTCCACCTAACATTAATTATTTGGAGGTATATTATAGCAGCTTTTCCGTTTTAAAACTAAAATTTTTTTTCCAATTTTGTCAACAAATTTAATCATTTCCACTCTTTGTTATCCGCTATCAATATACAATAATATGAAGTAAAAATATATTACAATGCAACAATTTTGTCCTCCAAATTAAAGATAACTGATTGTTTGTTGTATTCGTTGTAAAAAATGTCGGCAATTTTTAGCATAAATCGAGTTTGCTGCTGAAAATTCATTTTGTTGCTAGTATTTTTTCGTATGTTGAATTGGTTTTATTGTTAGAAAACATAAACTATAGCCACAAAATTATTTAATATAGTACTAGTCATTTATTATAGGGTATAGCATCTCATTCACCTTTATCGCAACATCTTGGACTTGACTCAAATAAATTGAGATCGCCTTCACCGGTTAATCCAGAAATACATCCCTGTGCGAGTGCTCTAGCAGATCTTCAAAAAAAAGCAATGAAAAGGAAGGCATCGGAAACGAGCAGCGAAGATTTGCAAAATGTGCAGGAGCCAGATGATGAATGTGCCTGGTTCGGTAAGTTTCATTGGATTTTTGTGCATAATTGTTGTGTTTAACATTTTATAGGGTACTTCTATTAAAAGAGCTACTCCCCGACGCTGCACATTTTATCGAATTTATATTTACATGTATAATATGCATACGAAATATCAAACATTTTCTGAATTTATGCTGAAAATTTGTTTTGGAAGAAATTCTAGGTCGGAGCGTATCGAGTGCATTACGTCGACTTTGCTTAACATCACCTCTTTCGGCACTTACTCTCAAAAAACAGATCTCAGATTTGATATATGAAGCGGAGATCAAGCAATTAATACGTCATCGGAGGACAGGACATTCATAAAAATACGTGTCTGATATCACTACTTGAGTTGAGAAAAAATCTAAAAAAGTCCTAGTTCTTGGAATAATACTTAACATAGTATGACTGAAAAATTATAAGTCATAGCTAGTTTTTTCAAATGTTACAGTTAGCATTTCCCCTGGATAAGAACATGCGCACTGAGAGCTGATTATTGGTGTTCTGTATTTAGTGTTTAACGATATTTTTGATTTTTTTTAAATCACTTCCTATAAATGTAATGCATTATCGAAAGGTGATTTATACGGCATTTTTATCTTTGATTATACACATTCGTTGTCGAAATTACAAAAGAGCTTGATTGTTGCTTTTTAAAATGGTAACTTTTTGAGTTTCATTATTAAAGTTCAAGTTATGATTGTTATGTTATGTATTGCAATTTTCTAAGACTTTAGTGAAGAAGTTGAAGAAAATTGTGGGGAAAAACTCATACTACCCCCTCTGGGAGTAGTATGATTAAGTTATATTATTTGTGGAAACATTTCTGTAATATAATTTGCGGGTAATATTGCAACTTATTTCTATTGCTGTATGAAAAACCTATACAGCTTTACCAGTTGTTTATGGAAATAAAATTTTCGTTTGAATTTTACACAGATGCCAGATGATTTGATTTCATGAGTGCTTTAATATTTTCAAGTGAAGATTGTACAAACTTCTATATTTTGGCATTAATGCTACTGAAAATCTCCATAAGTTTAATCTACAAAGTAATTTTATTTTATATTTTTAATTTCGAAAGAAAGATCAGCCCAGTGTTGTGCAAAAGAAATGACCTGACTATCTGAGAAAACGGAGTTCCTGAGCGATTTTGTGCGCTAATTTCGTTTTATCTCTTACCACCCAATTAGACTAATTCTTCTCTCAAAACTTGCAGTTGGCATTTCTTTTTTAATTGTTGAAAGTATGAAACGATTTATTGCTGTGGGGAATATCAAATTTTAATGAGCAGTATTCTATTAGAAGTATACAATGTAGAGAGAAAGCGGACATAATAATTTTCTTTATAGGTGTTTAACATTTCTTTAATTTTTTATAAAATATTTAAATTACAATTTGATTTTCTGTCACTCAACAAATTAGATATCACTTTTTGTCTCAGTTATACTAATTTATCGTTTAGAAAGTGATGTGCAAAAATTGCAAAATAAACTCAGAAGAATATATTAACGCTGAATGATAACTGAAATATTTATCAAAATGCAACAAATATTCTCTCTTTTCATATTCTATCAGTAACGGACAGTTTATTTGAAATATGAGGAAAGTATATTATTATTTATGCAAAAAACTTATGATATTAAATCTTCTCTGAACGGTGTAGTTGATTCATCGCTCGTACAGTCGAGTAGAATTTCTTCTTTATCCATAATTGACACGACAGGAGGAAAGGGATGATTCCGTATAATTGAGTGAAATTGAGCCCTCTGCTAATCGTATAAGTCGACACGACTGATAACAATAACAATGTCAAGAAGGGTATCGTGACCTTAATCAATAGCTACACCTTCAATGCCTTTTGTATAATTGTAAATTCTGTCCTGACCTAGGTCAACGATACATTCTCTTTAAACTGTTGCACAATTATGAACAATAAACTCACAAAGTCCTTAACAAAACCTTGGACAGTATTTATGCAGTATACTCAAAAAATGGAAAGTAACAATTTAGACAAATTCTATAAAACTATCTTTATAAACATGTAGACTACCGATAACATTATTTCGATTTTCCCGACAGACGGAATCTAATTTTTATAAAATTTGCATCCAGCGTCTTTATTTTCGGAAAAAGCAATCGAATTTTTCTAGATTTGATCGAGAACGAATTCTTTTTTTCGATTTCTTTGACACTATTTAGCTTTTTTGTCATTTTCATAACTTCTATGTAGGAACTAATATAGAAATCGAAATACTCAACTTTTGGTACCATTTATGGTATCACATCTATCTCAAACTGTATTTATTCTCATAGGAATTGTGATATACTATCACATTTTAAATTCTTCTAGCTTTGTATTTGTCAATTATTTTCTTCAGTTATAGATATCATTAAAATACTTGCATTTCATCTTTTTAATCCAATCTAAAATTGGAATTTGTTTTTTTCCCTTTTATTTCATTCCTTATTGATAAAATAAAGTCAGCAGTGAGAAATTGTTTAGCAGATTAATTGACAACGAATTTTCATCTAAAAAATTATTATAATGCTAATGGAGCGCAGATAAATCATTTCTTTAAAAAGCCAATGTAAAAATTACGAAACAGTCTTAGAGTGGGATAAAATCATTGCGAAACATTGACGTCGTGACCTTCGAGATAAATAATGAGTTCTGCAAAAACGAACTTTTGGTCTAAATTTGTCAATTCATATTAAAAATTCATTCCTTAATTTCATAGATAAAAGATTTTATTTTGGCTAGAAATGTCATTTTCTATAATTATTGGAATCTTTTCTTTGCCTGAGCACGGTACCTTCACGTAAACTTATAAAATGCAAAATAAAAACATTGAAACATTCCCTGTAATGTGTGAATACAGAATACCTTTTTTCATATTAAAATAACAACTGTGCATTTATCGGAGAAAAGTTAAAAAATAACCAATAATTATTTTACATAAAAGAATTACTGAAGAATGGACAAGGAATTTTAAGCAGAAAATGTGAAAGACTGATTAAAAATTATACGGTGAAGCAAATCTTATCACCTAACATGAAAATGAGACAATGACAAAGTGCTATTTTTCTTTTTTTGTGATATAAGAGTGGAATTGAACAAAAGAAAGGTAAAGATGAGAAATGACATGTTAATTTACTTCATAATGAAAATCAATGAGTTGAATTTTGCATGCTTTGCGGGAAGTAAGCTATTTGCATCAGATTTGCACGAGATTGAGACGTGGAAATCCATAACAAATGTTAAAGTAGAAATATATGTTACCGATGGTTGCTATGGAGGCATCAGATATTATTCCAACTTTCAATTAGTACCTAATCTTTCTAATTATAGTATATTTCCTCTGTTTTCTTATTTGCATACATGGTAGGAGTATTAATTTTCTTAATTGTTTGGAAATTTACATTGCGGTGTTTCAACAAATTTTATATGTGTCAATTAATAAATTCTTCTAATCAAATGCATATATAAATGTGTTCACAAACTTTAATTAAAAATTTCTAATCATTTTTAGTTTTCATATTTGATTGTAAATGGAAGATAAAGAGGATAAAATTGAAAAAGAAAATGGAGAAGGAGCTACAGAACAAAGTCCTTTTCAACAATATGATTTGTACGTTATTAACGATGAACTGAATGATAAACTTAAATTATTGAACTATGAAGAAGAGTATGCAAATTTAGTTACAAGCTATAGGACTATTTCAAGGTAAATTTTGTCTGTTTATTAATTATAATTTCAACATTCAAGAAAGGATAAATTCTAATGAGCATCATCTTTTTTCCTTTATTTGAAAGCTTATTTGAAATTTTAAACTTGTCATTTCATTTGCAGAGAATATTTTGTAAAAAGTACAAATATTGGTGAGCAATTTTTTATTTTCACTACACTTGCTGCATGGCTCATCCAAAAATCTATCGATTCAACATTTACATTTCCCCATGAGGTTTTCATTCTTCAAATAATCAAATTTTCTGCATTTCACAATACATTTATTTTAATATAAGAAATTAACGATGACATTTCAGTCGGATGATCCGAATGGTACAATTTCAAATATTTTGGATGCATTACAAAGTAAAAATATTCCGATTACTTTTGCACCAAATAAATTAAAATCTGGCGCTGGTAAGCAATGTTTGTACGTGTTGGACAAACTTGCTAATTTAGCACTTATCGCGAATCGATTTTCATGGATTAAGTAATCTTTTTAATCTCGGTTTGATTTCGTTTAATTAATTCATTCGAAAACTATAATTAATGATGTACACTTCATTTTGTAGAAAGAGAAAAAAATTCCGAACATCCACTAAATCCTTATTACTTATAGAGCAGATCCAACAGTGGAAGATAATGAAGAACCAGATGTAACAATTGATCAATCCGAAATTACTGCTGAAGAGGTAAAAATTCCTTCTTCAAAATGTTCTCACTGAATCATGTTTGAATTCAAATTTCATGACAGTTAACTTAGCTATGACATTCGCTCTTCTTTTAAACATACCCCAATTCGCTCTATCCAAATTTAAAATTTGTTCAGGCAATGTCAATTACTGAACAGTTGCAAAAAAATTTTAGTTTGATGAATACGAACAAATCAATGTTGCTGATGATGATGATAATGAAATTGTGATGGATCTAAAAACAATGTTACCTTCAAAAATCACTGATGACAAAAATGTTAAGTTTCATTTAACTTATTCGGCAGAGCAATAGGTAGTGGAATGATGTTGACTTTTCAATATCAAATTTAGCTATAAAATTTCATATTCAATGTCTTCGAATTTTAGCAACAACCTTTAGATGGTATTCTTCACAGCAATACAGACGTGAATTTATGGAAACTTGAAGTTGAACGAGTAGCACCACGTCTTAAAGTTACCTTCGAACAGGATTCAAGGGTATGCCGCAAGTTCAAACTCCCACACATTGATCAATTACCTTTTTTTCTAGCAAGTAATCTCTTTGAGAAAATGAATAATAATAATTGAAAAACAATCAAAATTTCAACAAGAATTCTGACTGAAATTCACATGTGTCTAATGCAATACGAATGGAAATGTTGATTTCTTTAGGATTGGCGAACGCATTTGGAACAAATACGATCCTTGCAGAAAACAATAGCAGAGTTGTTAAGCACAGCAGAGCCGCACTTGAGAAGTATTTCCAATGACCTTGATAAAACAATGGAACGAATTGCCAACAGGTGACAGACAATTTATCCATATATAATTTTAAAATTTATGATTTCAAAAAATTTCTCCTAATATCAAAATTTCCATTTGCAGAGAAAAACATTTCAATACTCAGTTGGAGACCGTAATGACAAAATTTTGCCTTGCTAAAGAGAGAATGAATGAAGCAAAAGAAAAATACAAGTAATATTTAAATCGCACTTAGAATTCTATTAAATTCTTTATCATGTAAATTTTAGTTCAAGTTTATAACAAAATATATCGTTTATTTAAATAGGGAAATCAGTAGTGGTATTTCGGAGCGCACCCAAACGTTACAACGTGTCAGTAATGAATTAGAACAAATTAAACAACAAATTGACGAGAAAAGTCATCGGAATAATGATGGAGGTAATTTAATTCATTGCTCACCCATATAAATATAATTACCTAACATTAAATAAACAAAAACTATACTGTTAATTAATGTATTTAATGGGGGGTTTTTCTTCTTGTATTTATTCTCATCCATTCCTACTGATATCATCTATCAAACATGAATGAACGATCCCAACGTATGGGTAGCCTTGAAACATTATAAGATGGATATTCTTTCAAATTTTGAATGAAGGGAAACAAGTTATGCTAACTAATGCTGATTGATTTCTGGATTACGAGATGTCTATAACCAATTTAAAATCTCTTTTTTGCTGCCATTTCTCCCAGTTAATGGAATGATTGCAGCTCCAATATTGAAATTAAAACAAGCTCTACAAAAGATGGAATCAGAAATTCTCACAATGAATGTACAAATTAGCGTCATCGAGCAATCTCTCCTGCAAAGTCAACTCAAAAATCGAGCAGCATATAACGATTACTTCCAGAATTTGCATATTTCGTTGTGATGTGAAGCAAAAATTTAACAGAATGAATTAACAGAAAATATTAACAGAAAATAATTCCATCTTCCATCATTTTTATCGCATTTCATCACTATGTATTATCACAAGTTAATATAAATTCAAGTAGAGAAAGTTAAGCATAAAATATTAGTTTTCCTATTCGATGAACACCAATAAGTAGTTCAGTTACACCAAATCAATATGTACAGTTTGTATGAAATTTATGTATACGAAACCTCGCATACTTTCTGAAATTCATCCAGGAAAATTTCATTTCTCGAAACTTGACGAATTTTCGTTTTTGTTTTAAGATAAAGATCCTTGAAACTCAAATTATAAGAAGTATAATAAACGATAATTAAAACAGGGATGAGGAAAACCAAGACAAGAAAAACATGAAATGGTGTTTGTAGCAGTTGTTAGCAGATGGCAAAGTACTGGGTTTGTTAGATTAATGCTTTCTTCGAATAATAATCAATAAGTATTTTAGTGCAAAAAAACTCCATAATTATCCAAATAAAATCTTAGGAGAGGAGAAATGAGACATCACTTGAGAATTAATTAATAATTGGATTAAGCTTTCGCAGTTTACACTTTCCCATAATTGCTTTCTCCTGACATCACGGAGAATTCTTCCAAAAGCATTCCAAGGCATTCAAACCATAATGTTCAGAGTGGAAACTAAACAATTCCGAGTGTTTTATATTATTTTCCACTACTACAATTCTGCTTAAAATGATTATAAACTTCGTCTTTAACAAGAAGGCGGTAAATTTTGCCGCACCAGTAATACAGTTAAACTGTTTCCTCTGAAACACTACTTATTCAACAACACTACATCAACTATTGCCGTTTATTTTACAGTAATGATGCTAATTTACTGATTTAAAAATGTCAAAAACTAGGACAAAAACCTTATGATTTTATTCTAACTATAAAAATCATTCAAATTGCAAAAAAAAACTAAATAAGATGATATAATTTTTTTAAATGGAATTCTAAATTTAAACAAATTCCACTTAAAATCTGAATTTATTCTCACCTCGTAGATCTGCTTTGAAACATGAAATCCATCTATTACATTCGATTTTGATTATGCAAGCCATTACAATCTTTATCATGCCCTAGGCGAGAAATCATTAAATTCGGCTTCCTTAATTTTATTTTTTAGAAAAATTTAGTTTTTCTTTTTATCAAACACTCATACATTTGGTAAAAGTTGCTTGATAAATCTAAAGACCAAAAATTTGAATCTGTTCTCAAAATTCTAAACTACTGCTAGAAAAAACATTCATCCCTGGATATACTTGAAAACTAATGATTGATATTTTTGCTATGATAAAATGCAGACGGCCAATTCGTGAAGAAATCTGATGCCGAAGAAGCAAACAGTGGCGGTGAAGCACGCCCTAAAGTACTGATTGTCTGACCAAAAGATGGATATCTGCAAATATTAACTGAAATTTTCACCTCAAAAAACACAGGCGATGCGGAATTCATAAGGAAATATACTTACTTAGAATGTCTCTAACGCTTACTGCTTGCACAGCAATGAATACTGAATAAATTATGTATTGAAAATAGAACTAGCACACAAACCTTGCTCTAGGATTAACAGAGATATTCTCTGTAAGGTATACAGATGATTCAGTTACGGCACTGCCAGAAGGATCTGAATCAAATTGCAGAGGCGACAATCGATGGGACGATGTACTGCCAGCCACAATATTTTCTTGTTGCTGCGCGTTAATTGCTCGATTTCCGTATTTAACTATTGTTCGAATAAAGCGAAGCAAACATAAATGTAAGATATACTGCAAACCAAGTGCTCCAACACCCTGAAGTAAAAGATTACCTTAAATAAAAGCCTTAGTTCACAATCGAAGCTTGAAAAAAAAACTAAAAGAAGACAACGAGAATATTTTACAATTATTTAAATCTGGATCAAAAGTACATTTCTATGAGAAGAAAGTCATAAAAAATTCCAAAACACTAGTATCTGGAACAGCTTTCAGTCTATAGAATAAATTCAAAGTTAATCATTTGAAGATGAAGCTTTAAACAATAATAAGATTAACGTATTTCAAGTTGAACATTACCGCATAAAGAGACCAGAAGCTTTCCCGATTTATAATTGTCTTGAAACAATCAAAAAATCCAGCATATTTAGCTGTTATTGAGATAGCTGTGATACCATTGTCGAGATTATCTATTAATGTTCTTGTTCCTGAAATTTTAGCTTCAATGGTTTCTGGAATTTATTTTAAAAACAACAAATTCAGTATCCGAATAGAATTTCTTGGATTTTTTTAGAAACGTTCAGAATCTTACCCTGAATATAAAGACGATGAACCACTGTTTCGAACGGATACAGCGCAAAATCAGCAAGCATTTGTGATGTCAAAATTGCAAATATCTGCGGAAAATATTGATCAAAAATAGTTTTCTCATGTAACGGTTTCCGATTCTAAAATATTTCACAGAAATGATATTTAGTATATTTTGATACTCTATTCTTTTTTCCAAATTTATAAACTGCAGAATACACGTTAAACTTAATCTTTATATCAAATGAAATGTTACAAGAATTTGAAGTATTTTGCATATGCTTACAACATATCGCCTAGCCAAAACATGTATCCAGTCATGGATGCTGATCGTTATTAAATAGTGCGACGTGAATAAACAGGTCGTTGGTATTAAAAGATATAATAATGAGAAACGTTTACTGTTATCTCTTGGACCGATAAAGTCAAGTCGCAAACGACTTATTCCATTTGTTATTATATCCATTACATGAAACTCATTGCAATGACCACTTTCGCTCTATAATAATCTTTACAATAATTATAATAACTTCCAATCAAAAAGTCCAAGAAATAATTTTTATCAACTCTTACAGCAGAAATGAAGATGTATTTCTATTTGGTCATTCATTTAATCCCGCCATTAAGATTTCATAATTCGCACAAAGTCTAAACTGTGAATATAACAGCACTTTTGTGAAATATAATGCAATAACCTAGTATAGCATCTTTTTTTGAAAATTTTTGAAATAATAAAGAGATCCATAAGTCACATCCTCTCATCAACTACATTAATTAGAAAAATTTGTAAAGTGTCCCTACTGAAATTAAGTTATTTACCCTGACAGTTTCGATGAAAGCTGACACAATGAATGGGGTCATGCAAACTGCAGCTGAGCTGAAAAAAAAGTCGTTCCAATCTTATCTCAAACTAAAGCTGATATCAAGTCTAAAGTAAAGTACTTACGCTTTTAATATAAGATGGTGATAATATTTCTTAACGTTTCCATCTTTTACGTAATACCTGAAATTACCCGATGTTTTACTGGATAACCAATATCAGGAATAAATATTAAAAAGCAAATTTTACTAAGGTAAAAAGTATACCGTGGGAGAGCAAATATATCGGAGAGCAATACTTCTCCAGCGAAAGATAAACCCCAAAGAACAGCTGAACCAAGAGCACCTTTCCATAAAGTCAAAAGTCCCTGCATTTACAATGTCTCAACAGTTAAACTCGTCTTTAAATATTAAGAAATTTTAAATGAAAATGTTTCTATTTACTAGAAAACAAAAAATGCACTACAATATTATCAGTATTAATGAATTATTAAGAATGCGTTAGAGAAGTGAATAATGTATTTCACTAACTTCGGAGCTAACTATCTTATAAACGACAGGAATTAAGGTAAAGGGTGTAAGATGAAGTGATCTGGCGAACTGATGAACTTGACATTGTCGTCTCAAAACTGTACATGGATGACTTATAAGTATTTTCGTGACCAAACTGAAATAAATTTCTGAAAAATTAATATCTTCTTAAAATGTAAATATTAGTAATAAGAGATTTCAGTAGTAAAGGTCTTCGACAGTAAAGCTAACAAATATAGAAGATGACCAACTCAGTGATGCAAACAGACGCAGTAGCCATCGGATCACGCGGTTTTTGTGATGATGATACGTTTTCACTAGCTGGTCTAGGGAGTGTTGCAGATGTAAAACCAGATCCAAAAGAAGCATTTGCTGAGAACGAATCTACGAATCGATCAGCTTCAAAAGGACTACGCAATGGTGCTAAATCAATGAAAAAGAATACGGTTCTCTACTGAAAATTCAAAATTGCATTTTAAAAGAGGATTATACTTCAAAAAACATTCAATTTGATAAAACAGAACTTAAAGCAAATAACAAAAAGGAAGAAATTAATAAAATGGCTTGCAGGAGCTTTATGTGTTAAAATTCAATTTATTTAGGTCAAATATTCTTTTAAAAATCGACAACCAATTCTATACTCGTCGCATGTACCAAATTCAAAATTAGTCTTTTCTGATAGAATGTTAAAAGAGGAAGCAAACCATTCGAACCAAATCTTTGCTGCATTACAGTAGAATTTGCTGGTTGCGTATCTCGAAAATAATTAACCGACATTTCGTTACGACAACAGCTTTCATCACTCAATTTGCTCCACAATTCGAAATGTTTCTAATTTATAATGATAATCTTCAAGAATAAAATGAAAAATATCAGAATTAGAAAACACTGAAATTGGCTTTGCAACGATTGTTCCTCTCCCAATTCATCGACTAAGTCAAATAAACTCCTAAAGATTTGCTAGTAAATCTTACTCTAAATACCCTCCAGCAATGTCTATCAAACCAAATCACAAGTTGCGTTCCTTTCTCTACCTCACGTTCGGACGAGTCGCATAATTCGCAGTTTGATGGATCGGACAATGAAAATAAATAAGAAAGGATAATTGGCGAAGGCTTTCCAGGACTGTACTTACTAGCCTTCCATGTGTGATGAGAAGTTAATTTATTTACTTAATTTAGATATGATACGTTTGGAGCGTCGCCTTATTGACATGCTAAATCGTCTGCGTTGTAAAGTTCATGAAAGAGGATGCGCGCAGCTAAGGGCATCGCTAACTCAAACTCCGATTCAGAAAGTTTATGCTTTTGCTAATTTGACAGTTATTATAATTTCTTTCTTATATCATAAATTATGTCTATTAAATAGTAAACAGAACGGCAATATAAATGACGAAAAATTTTTTTACCAATAAATTGAATTTTCATAGTTTCGATCGTTTCCTACACTATTCATTTTGAATATATGAACTTTACACAATTCAAGCATATTAAAAATGGTTTTAAAGGATGCTATTGTACCAGATGTTCCGGTTTTCTCGGTACTGTGTAATGGATCTCAAACGTGGGAATGGAACGTCTTTTTGAAGTCATTACAATACATTTGCTTTGCAAGGAAAAAACTCATAGACGACTTATTAGATCAATGTATGTATGTTATTAGCTGACTTATATCGGTTCTATATGTTTATATTTTATCGGTCGATAACTAAAAAGACGGTTATAAATTTCTCAACTGTTCTTGAGTGATTTTTAAAGTTTTCCAAACCTTACCCTGCGCATCATTTATTAATATCATCAGTTATTTACTAAATTATTCAAGAGTCGTTCATCAGTTCTTTTGACTGTTGAATTCCCAAACCATTGAATTACTAATAAACAAAGTTATAATGCTACTTAAAAATTATTATGATATATAGTGACAATAGCGTCGCTTCTGTAGGCTAACTTCATGTGGACATCGCTATATTAATTACTATATTTTTTCTCATATTTCTCTTATTTTCAGTCCAAATTTAATCTTGTCTGTTACAAATTAAAGAAAAAAATATACTCAATATATGATAACTTCTTTTAAACAATCAAAACAGTTGCTCATTATTTCACTTTCCATTCATTTTCAAAATAATTTCATTACTTGAAAACCGCAACATATATTTCCTGTAATCTTGGCTAATGGAACTGTTTAATAATATTTCCAGTTAGATTGTTTTTAATGAGTTCGGCTTTTTTTGATAGCGTGGTAACCATTATTACTTGTCAATTTTCGCTAAAGTTATTATCAACTGTTGATACCTATTCACTCAAGTTTTGATTTTAGTCGAGAAGAATTTGAAGACAGCAAGAAAAATCAGTCAAGAAATAAGTGAGACCAGTGAATCTTCTAAAGAAAGTAGTGGCAATCAACCGTCTGAAAACCCAAATCGGGGCAAGCGCCCTTCTGGCTTCCCAGATATACCGATGCCTCCGTTGGTTTTAGTATTCTCTTTAAAAGTTTTCTCACTACTTGTGCTATATGTAAATTACTTGTATTTGCCTATCATTGTTTGTGGAAGTTATTTATTCAGATTGTCAGCTGTCTTAGCAGCTATAGCAGTATTTGCTGCACTCTTTCTGCTAGCAAACAAAAGTAGAGAAATATCTTGGAAGGAATTTTACACGGAATATTTGGAAAAAGGCATCGTAAGTGATCTATTTGTTCAACATTCATATAATTTGGTTGTCCACTTAGATATATAGTTTGATTCATGTTTTGAAAACAGCAATTTACTTCGAATTTTTAGGTTATTTTATGAGGACTATATTTCTCAAATTCAGATTGACCGACTGATTGTGCACAGAACATGGGTTGAAGTAAAAGTACGAGAGGATATGAATGTTGGTGTAAGTCATTCATTTTTTCAGATGTTTTACTTTTTGTGAAGATATGTATATATTGCAGTTTTATTACATTTGATGGTGAGTAGCTATATATATATATATACATATACATCATTGTAAGTTATTGTAAGTTGTTTCAGGTCACTCCATACTTTTATATCGGCAGTGTAGATACGTTTGAACGATCTCTGGCTGCCGCACAGCAACATCTTGGCATTACTCCTGAAAATCAAGTGACCGTCATTTATAATCCGGTCGACACGACGTAAGTAATATGTTCGCCCACAAAATCTTTAATCAAAATTCGCCTATTTTAAAATTTTGAAAAGTTTTTTCAGATCAGTGATAAGCAGTTTAATACCTATGGCCATATTGTTTCTCCTAGCTTGGCCCATCATCAGAATGATTTTCAGTTCAAGACGATCATCAGGTTTAATTTTTGAAGTCTATCAGCACTTGAGCACGTTTTGACTTATCTTGATTTAGTTTGATGAAAATTTTATAGGCAGTCGCGTGGGAGCAAATCCTTTCGGTAGTGGAGGCCCTTTTAATATGTTTGGATTTGGGCAAAGTACGGCAAGACTGATCAATAAAAATGACATCGATGTAAAGTTCAGTGATGTTGCTGGTTGTGAAGAAGCGAAAATAGAAATAATGGAGTTCGTTAATTTTTTGAAAAATCCAGAGCAATATAAAAAGCTTGGTGCAAAAATACCGAAGGCAAGTTTACCTTTGCATTATATATTTTTTCAGAATTTAAGTAATAAACTTTAAAGTTAGAAGATAATTAACTTTGTTCAAAGGTTTTCGTAGAAATCAGTTTGCCTAAAAGTGGTGACTCTGTTCTATTCAGGGTGCAATTCTAACTGGTCCACCGGGCACTGGTAAGACACTGTTGGCTAAAGCGACAGCTGGTGAAGCAAATGTGCCATTCATAACAGTTAGCGGTTCAGAATTTCTGGAAATGTTTGTAGGCGTTGGTCCAGCACGTGTCAGAGATATGTTCTCCATGGCTCGCAAAAATGCTCCCTGCATATTATTTATCGGTGTGCCTTTTTAACTGTCTCTATGTTTTTTAGTGACGATCCATCGATATAATACTACATGAAATAAGATAGTATTAATCAAAGCGCACATGTGGATTGTATTTAAATACTGCTTAATAACACAGAACAATATGCGACTATCGAATGAAACGTGTCGTAAGATATGTTTGACCGATATTTCGAAGTGATAATAAAAGTCGCAGTATTCTCGTATCTACTTATTACATATAGGAATTAAAATTCACCATTTCGTTTATACATTTGATTCTGTTTGTTAAATTATTTCATAATTGAATTCATATTTTTATCAGTCAAATCAGGAAGTTGTCTAATGACTTCTTTTTTTAGTTATTCTTCAAAAACATCAGGTTAAAAGACATTAAGATTAACGTTTTTTTGTAGCAGTTAATTTTATTTGCAGATGAAATAGATGCTGTTGGAAGAAAGCGAGGTGAAGGCCGATTTGGGGGGCATTCGGAACAGGAAAATACTCTCAATCAACTGCTAGTTGAAATGGATGGTAATTTATTTCAAGTGGCATCGTCTACCATATAACAGTTATAAAAATTTTATTTCATTTCGAGAAATTTAAAGGTTTTTCAACTGAAGAATCATCGGTTATTGTGATCGCAGCTACAAATCGTCCTGATATTTTGGATGCAGCTCTACTTAGGCCTGGTCGATTTGATCGGCAGATTTTCATTCCTGTACCTGATATCAAAGGAAGGTGAAGCTTTGTGGATGCTAGTTTAAAATTTTGTAAAAATTATAAATTCACCGAAGATGAAGAGGCGCGACAAAAAGAGGGAAGTGGTGAAAAACATAAATTGTTATATCAAAGTATAAATTAATTTGAGTTCTCAACATTTAGAGTAAATTTATTTAGGGCTTCCATATTTCGCGTTCATTTGACGAAATTGAAGACAAACCTGGATAAAGTAGAGCTTTCACGGAAGTTAGCTGCTCTAACTCCCGGATTTTCAGGTTAATTCTATTCACATTGTGATCTTACTATATTCAATTAAATAACTGTTAGTTTGTTGATACAAAATAGTTTTCAGGAGCCGATGTTGCAAATGTCTGTAATGAAGCGGCGTTGGTAGCAGCACGTGACGCTAGGAATGAAATTATTCTGAAGAATTTCGAACAGGTAAGTTATTACATAACGAAATTATCCGTTTGCAGTATTCTCCGATATTATAAAAATAGGCTTCATAACTTCGTGATTTTTTTTCTTTTTCTCAATTTTATATTTCTTTGTATCGTAAATTGTAGGCTATCGAGAGAGTTGTTGCTGGTATGGAGAAGAAAAGTCAGGTTTTGCAGCCAGAAGAAAAAAAGATAGTTGCGTTTCATGAAGCGGGACATGCGATCACTGGTTGGTTTCTAAAGCATGCAGATCCACTGCTAAAAGTACGTTTTTTAAGAATAAATTCATGGCATACATTAAATTGTTGCAAATTTGTATTTGAACAAGTAGACATTTTTAGGTTTCAATAATACCACGTGGTAAGGGATTAGGTTATGCGCAGTACCTACCAAAGGAGCAGTATCTTTATTCCACTGAACAGCTTTTGGATCGAATGTGTATGATGTTAGGAGGACGTGTTTCGGAAGAAATCTTTTTCGGACGTGTTACAACCGGTGCACAAGATGATTTGCAAAAGATCACTGAAATGGCATATTCCCAGGTTTGGATTTTTGCTTTGAAGTTTTTTTTTTTAATTTTGAATCTATTTTAAGAAAGTTAATGAAAACTCTTCATTTATATTAAGTTTAAAATCTCATCCATGATAAGGTTTTATAATTTGACTCATTGTTTTGATGTCAGTGATTGATTTATTTACAGATTGTTAAGTTTGGTATGAGTAAGAAAGTTGGTCCGTTATCATTTACCGAAGGTTCAAATTTTCAAAAACCATATTCCGAAACAACTGCGGAACTCATTGACCAAGAAGTTAGAAATTTGGTCTCTTATATTTTATGCTCTCTATCTAATCAAGACATGTAATTGTGATTAAACTTGCACGGAAATCCAAAAACAGGTAAATTATGAAAACTGAAAGATTTTCAGAACATAATGAATGTATGGTTCATTTTTATAGCTTTACTTCTTTGTTCTCTTGACTTAAGTTATATATGGTGATATCCTTATTTAGGTTCGTGATCTTGTTAATGCAGCTCATAAGAGAACACGTGAATTGCTGGAATCTAAAAAACCGCAGATTGAAACTGTAGGTCTCAGAGAAAGTTTGCTTTTTTGGATTTGTTTGTCTTATTTATAATTCTCTTTAATGCTTGCAACTTTTATTTTATTTCTTATTTAAAAAAAATCTTCGTTTTATTTAATCGTAATTACTTTATAGGATGTTATATATATATATGATTATTTCTTTAACATCTTTCGAAAATTTTCTTTTTACATTTTAGGTGGCAGAGAGGTTACTTCAAAATGAAATTATATCTAGAGAAGATTTAATTGAATTGCTGGGACCGCGTCCATTTGCCGAAAAGCAAACTTATGAAGAGTTTGTTGCGGGTACGGGCGGCCTGGACGAAGACGTCACATTACCGAAGGGTTTAGAGTCATGGAATAAATCAAGGAATTTGGAAACTAATTCCGGAACCAAAGTAAGTCAATTGTGTTTCTTAAGCAATTTACGCTTTAATTTAAGTGATATTTGAATCGCCATGCAATCATTTTTCCCTAGCGAAAGATTTTTCATCATCATTAATATTCAAAAAATTTTTTTTTAGGATCTTGAATTTTAATTTGATGCAATTTAAGCTAGAGCGACAGATGCTATGTATAAGACGATAAACAGCAGTAGAATTAAAAAATGATAGTATTTTAGGTAAAATGATAGTATGTTACTTTATTTTATTTTTATTTCCATATTTGAGGCGAAAACATGATTCTCTTGAACTAATTTGCTCATTTCGGAATCACTGTCAACGAGATTTGCATTGTTCGCAATTATTAAATGTTTGGTCTCTTCGGTTTGCGTTTCAACAAATTTTATTGAATCAGTACTCGTTGTTTTTTTGTCATTAAACATCTTAAGTTGTTCTGTGGTGTCGCCTCTTAATTTTCAAGATTATTAAAATATAATTTAAAAAGATCCATTTAGGATGATTTGTAGAATTTTACGGGTTGAATTTTACACGTATTTAGTTCATGATTTGCGAAACCTAGTTAACACAAATTGCAAACCATAAAACTGAATTTAACCATAAAATTGAATTTAACTGTTCGGTTGTTTGATTAATCCCAGCATTATTTTCACATACTTATAAGAAGTATAGTCAGTCAGTTTTGTGATTTTCAGCTGTTGCGTTTGAATGTTTGTTATCTTCTTTATGCAAACTTTGATAATTATAATAAAAGTTAGAAACTCGAGTTGCTTTTCATTTGTACGGTTCTCAAAGTACAAGCAGTGTATACTTGTTATTAGAATCTTTTATTAACAGGACGGATTGCTGGGAAATTACTAATTAAATAGTTTTATTAGTATTTAGCATATACAGGATTCGTTCTATTTTCATATGCTAGATGGGTTTCATTTTGCAACCATTTCACTCTCGATTTGATTGCATCATCGACTGAAAGGATGTCACGAGGTGGTCGTGCAAGTGGCCGAGGTGGAATTTCCTCTGGATTACGAGCGGTTGCAAACGCATTGGGTATTGCCCGACATGAAATGAGCTCATATACAAAAGTGGTCCTGGAATCACAACCTACTTATCCAGTAAATGTTCAGCACATTTTGTAATTCATTGAGAGTAACGATTAGAAAAATTGTAATAATGTCTCATTTATCAGTAAAGCATATGTGCAAATATCTAGACTATTATTTTTATTTTTGTATTTCTCATCGCTAGAAATTCTGCATATATATTAAAATATAGTTATAAATACGCGCAACCCTAAGAATTTACAGCCGGTTTCACAGATGGTTTTGCCTCTCGAGAAAACGGATGAACTGCAATACATGGCTGAATTACGACAAGAACTACTTACTCGGTTCCATGAATCGTCCTTTTATTTTGATGTAAAAGAGCAAAATTCTGAATTTAGACGATACACAGATAAATATAGAGAAACTGAGAAAGAAGAACTGCGACCAGGTCATGATTATTTTCTAACGTCACCTGCATTTTCTTCTTATGTACAAAAATTTTGATATTTGCAATTTTTAGGTATTTCTTTCTAAAAAGTACATTTTTCGAAATCCGAGATTGGGATGTTTTTTTGCTTCTTTCAAGTAAATTCGGTTGCTGATGTTTCAGTCGTTTCTACTTCCTCTTTTTGAAGCCTAACAAGAAATAAGGATGAAGGTACAAAATTTTTAAGAACAATAACTCTGTTCAGATTGGTCGAGACTTCCAGATGAATTATGTTGGAGAAAAAAGGTTGGTGAACCAGTCAAAAAAAAGCGGAAAGTAATTGATAAAGAAACCGATGAAGTTGTTGAAAAACTATCAAAACTTGAGGAGAGGGAAAAATTAGGTAGTCCTGAAATTGAAACTCAGGAAGCCGTTGATGAAAACGGTGAAGAAAGTGAAAAGGAAGAACAAAACAACGAAAATGAAGAACAGGTTAATGATTTACACGCAACCTCTTTGTTACGACTTTTTAATACTTTAGAGGTGTCGCTTATCTTTAAATTATTACAGGCGAAAGCCAACTTATATTCTTTTTAATTTTGCTTGCCATAATTTCCCTGTATTAATAGGAAGCATTGTCGGATGATGATTACCAAGAAGAAGATAATGATTATATTCACTCTTATTTCGATAACGGTGAAAATTACGGTGATATTGGCTCGGATGATAATTTGGATGAAGATAATGCTTTTTAACTTATTCATAGTTCATATACAAACGTGTAATTTGTTGTTAATTGTTTAAATATTTTTTGAGATCAGGCTTTCGCATTCCGTTTAGGATGAAATGCTTCTCAGCTTTTAAGTTTTGGTTTTGAACTATTAGAAATTTGTGAAGTAACTTGGCGCAATTCACATGATTTTAAATATTAAACTCAATGAATGCACCGAATTAAAATTTGGTAATCATGAATGTTGTAATTTGGAAGCATTGGTAAATTCGTTGTTTCTATACAGAGCATATATGTTTGTTATTTTGTTAATATATCTACACATGAGGTCACAAAGTTTTTATTGTTAATGTGATTTCCTTGCATCATAAACTGTACTATGATGATAGTCGTGAGATAGCGAAGAGTTCATTTGTTTTTCTGGATCGTTTCATAACATATTGAGTCTGGATTGGAAATGTCAGCAATCTTGGATGAAATGGCCTGTAGGAGCGATTCAAGAATTTATAATAATGTGATATGTGAGAATAAAATATGATACGAACAAGAATAATTATTCCAGTGCGAATTTCTCTGTTCATCTCATTTTATCTATCGGCTAAAGTTTTTTCAACACTGTTATTAGAAAACTTGTGTCTGTTTGAATTGTGTTTGACTTTTAAGATTTTTAGCCTGCAATTATCTCGAATAGTTAAATAGAAGTTGCAACTTTTAGTACCCTCTTCATTTATTTAATTATTTTTTCTAACTAATTATATAAAATATAATAAAGCGATATAGGAATAATAAGTGTTTTGTGATAGCAATCTCTTTAGAAGGACCGGAATAGATTATTAGAGCGGACTTTCATAATAGCATTTCTCCCCTTACTCCCAGATTTATTATATGCACAATAATTAAACTAGAATAAAAGTGGTGCTCATGAAAATATTGTTTTTTTTTAATTCAAGATAGGATTTTAAAAAAGTTGCACGATTGTTTTGCTGGGAAATGCAGATTAGTTTCTGAAGAAATTCTGAGAATCTCATGTTTTTTAGCTAATATAAGTTTGTACCATCGATGCCCTTGCCTAATGGCAAGATTATCGCATTTGAGTATTTTCGAAACACCATTCAACTTCTATATTGTTGGTTCTGATGCTTCGAAGACTCGTTATCGCTTGTTAAAAATTGGCCGTTTGGGAGCGCAAACTTTGGATATATCTGAAATAGGGGAGAATTATTCAAAAAGTGACGTCGTGGAATTATTAGCCACAGTTTCGGAAGGAAGCTCTGGTAAGTTAGTATTTCGATATAATATTCATCAAAATCGTTTAGAAGTTACTTACATTTAATAAATATGTGTTGTTACGCTTGTCTAGAGTTTCTTTTCTTTCTTCAGATATATCAGATAAAATTAAAAAGTGTGAGGAATTTCATTCACTACATCAATTGGATTATAAAACTAATAAAACAATTGATAGTGTATTTTGTCTTCAAATTTCTGATCAACTTTCTCCTCTGTAAGGGTCTCATTACTGCAACAAGGTATAAATAGCAATATGTAAGACGAGATAAATGACTAGATTTTAATCTAGTTGTAGTTGTAGAGAAAAGTTTGCAAATGATTTAATCTAAAATGGTACATTTATCTCTCTTCGTCACTTTTTGCAATAAGATCACGCTAATATCTAATGCACGATTTCAAATTTAACATTTAAATTATTGACGTGATGTGATAATTTGTATTAGTTTCGTCTGTTTACGGATGAATCCTTCACCCGTGCTCTACGATCAATATGAACGGAAAAGTTCATTCTTCCGAGGTGTGTTTAATAATTTGCCGAATATAAATAAATTAACTGTTTATCAAAATATTGAAATTATAGTTGTATTTAATGGAAACGAGAAGCAGTCAACGGGTGTTGATCGACAGAAAGGTTTAATCGAACGTGCTTCTGACACTTTTGGATTACTCGGGGCTGTGCGCTTTCTTGAAGGCTATTATTTGTTGGTGAGATGGTATCATTATTGTCACTATTTAGCCATCTTTTTTACTTTTTTAGTTCCAAAGTGAAAACAAATGTTGCACCCCTTTTGAAATAAAAGTTTCAATAAAAAAAATTTTACAAGATGTTCGTGTATCATTTTATGCGTTTAATTTAAAATAACATTCATTGTTCCCTCCAGCACAATAGTTTTTTCAGGTCGTAACGAAGGCTCGAGTTGTAGCCACAATAGGCTATCACGAGATATATAAAATCGAAGAAGTCATACTCATTCCTTTAACAATACAGGGAATTCCAGTTAACAATCCCGATGAATTACGCTATCTGAAATTATTTCAAGTTAACTTCGTTGTTCATCTTAATTTATCACGTTGCAAAATCATTGAGTTACTTTGATATTCACATATAATTGCTGTAAACTTGCCATCGACAAAAGATGAGAGTATTCGTGAGAATATCCCTATGTAGCCTAAGATTATCGTAAAGTGCCAATACAAATCCATTCCGAAATTTTCGAAGTGTCAATCACTAACCTTTTCTTTGAAATATTCAAACACCAGCTTTAATACCATAAACATAAAAATAGTTGTTCATTTTGTAGTCTGTGGATTTGTCAACAGATTTTTATTTCTCTTACATCTACGACTTGAGTCGAACGCTACAAGAAAATGCGTTGGAAATATCTGGCTGGCCCAGTTACAAGCAAGTTGACAAAAGTGAAACTTGCAAGTTTTTTCCTGACTCAAAATTTATCTGGAATGGCTATCTTTTGGAACCATTGCGTGAAAGCTCTGTTAGCGAGCAATGGTTTATTGAAGTGGTTCATGGATATGTTGGTTTGTTTAGTTTTCAAGCTTCTTTTGGATTCCATGAATGCAAACTCATTTTCATCATATCTCATTCATAAATTTATACATCTGCATAAATTTCCAAAAATAATTCTACAATTTTTGACAAGTAACTAGTCTTCTTCCATCAGAAAGATGAAATTAACTAAAATTTTAAAATCAGTAATTCCTATAGGTCAGCAAATAATTGAATTACCGTGCTCCCGATTATCACTAATTTTGATTGGACGTCGTTCCGTTGAATACGCAGGTACAAGATATCTAAAGCGAGGCGCCAACTTCAAAGGTATTTTTCTTTATTTTTAAATTATAAAATTAACTTTAAGGAAAATTAATCATTTAGCTTCTAAAATTGTTTTTATTTATTGCTTATTAATTTCCGATAATTTAACAATTTGAGTTGTAGGCCAAGTAGCAAATGATGTTGAAACAGAACAAATCATTTGGGATACACGCTCCTCTCCTAACTTCACAACTGGAAAGTTTAGTTCTTTCGTGCAACGTCGTGGGTCGGTACCGCTTATCTGGAGTCAAGATCCAGCTACACGTGGCGTTGTTGGCAAGCCTATCATTTCGATTGATATCAACGAGCCACATGCACAAACTGCTGCTGCGCATTTCCGGTGTTTCTTATTATTTATAGAATCATTTAAGCTTAATGTCAAGGAAAGGAAAGGTGCGCCCATAGAACTGCATTTCCCAATATCTCAGTGGAAGTTTTTTCTAACTTAATATAGGTTATGGTTCAAGTAAGAAAGAAACGCATGAGAAAGCAAGTATTTTTGATTTCTTGCGGATAGTACTCAAAAAATGCTTAATAAGAAGCTTATAAACTTCATACAGTGGTTTTTAGTTGAGGCTTAAACCATTTTGAACTAGTTGGAATAGAAAATCAGATATTAAGTTTCTTGTAGTTAGCATTACAGAACGGATATCGATATTAGTGAAATTGTTCAACAATATGAAACGTTATGGAATATTTGGATCTTTATACTTTTTTTATTTCAAATTATTTTGGTTTTTTAGCGAGCTGCGAAAGAAATATGGTAATCCGCTAATAGTGATGAATTTGGTGAAAAGGCGCGAAAACAGAAGGCATGAAGCACTATTGCATGATCAGTTTCTTAAGGTTTCATTTTTTTTGAATTTATGATTTGAAATTTTACAAATTTTGATTAATAAAATTTCTTTTAAAAATAATTTCAGGCTGTTAAGTATTTGAATATGTTTTTACCAAAAGCAGAACGAATCGCATATTTAAGTTTTGACGTAGCTCGTTGTCATAAAACTAGAAATGTCTTGAGTAAACTTGAAGAAATAGGTTTGCGATGTGTTGTTCGACATGGCTGGTTTCAGGTTTTGTTCAAAGCTTTGAAAATTTTCCCTTTTCTTTCCATTCTTTATAATGTTGAAAGTAGCAAATTATCTCTGTCTTTCTTTCTATATATGTATATAGATAGATAGATAGGATATTTACGTTCTTTTAAATATCATAACAGCTTTTATTATTTGAATTTTACTTGAATTTTTGGAATTAAGAAATAGATTAATTGCATTTTAGTCATTCCCACCATTATATTGCCGTAAGTTGAGACCCACTTCATTGCTGAATGATTTTGAGCCGCTGCTAAGTTCAGATGGTAGATTTTTGCTCCAGCACGGTGTTTTCAGAACAAATTGTGTAGATTGCCTGGATAGAACAAATGTTGCTCAATTTGGAATTGGTAGGTTATGTTTCTTATTCTAATGAGCAATTAAAAAATATGAGAGAAAATTAAACCATTAAAAAGTTTGAATTTTTCATGATTAGAATTCAAAATTTTTTAGATTGTGATCAATAATTTTTGTCAAGTTCGCGAGTTTTAGGGAAGGTATCTCTCGGACTTCAGTTATATTCTATGGGTCTTGTTGGGGAGCCCTTACTCTCCCCATCTAGTGAAGTTTGTCGAATATACGAGGATTTGATGGATCAACATGGAAATACATTAGCGCTACAATATGCAGGATCTCAATTAGTACATTCAATCAAAACTTATAAAAAGATATCTGTTATACAGGTATGTTTATTAATGTTTATCGTTATATCGAGAAAGAGAGAAAATTCCAGTTGGTAATGCAGGTACAGGTGCCTACTTCAGGAAAGAAGTCGTGATGTGATTCAAACCCTGTCAAGGTATTATAGCAACACTTTCGGTGACTATGATAAACAAAATGCAATAAACCTTTTTTTGGGTGTATTCAGGTTATTTATTCTGTTTTATTTTTTGTTTCTCTTATTTTTGTTTCATTTTTTGTTTATTTGGTTTTCCATTTGCCAATTATGAATAAGT
>JABVXU010000445.1:0-45047 GCA_013365365.1 Cruorifilaria tuberocauda
TATTGTTATTGTACTATAAGAGTAGATCATGTTATTGTTGTTGTTCTATAGCAGCAGATCATTTTATTGTTATTGTTTGTTCTCTAACAGCAAATTACGTTATTGTTCTACAACAGCAGATATGTTATTGTTATTGTACTATAAAGCAGATCATGTTGTTGTTCTGCCGTTGAAAACTTTTTTTTTTTTAATTTCCAGGAAGTTTTAGTGAAATTTTTATATTAAGAGAGAAGAATTGATGAAAATTTTGAAAGGTGAAGTGAAAAAAAGGGAAAAAAAAAAGGATCAAAGAAAAAATTGTTGCAGGCAGCTTTATCAATGAGTGTTCTGGACCTCTTGAAGAATTGTTTTGGGATATTGCGGTGGTGCACAGCTGCTCAAGCTTATCTTATTGCTTAACTGTTACCACTAGCTTAGTCTAGTCTTAGTATACTAGTTAGTTTATGAGTTAGCTGGAAGATATGGTTCACTTTTCCTCTTCCCCCGCCCTTCCGTAAATTCAATTGACAGCAAAGATATTATTATTGATGGATGTTTCGATCGCTGGTTATTGATGGCGAAATGGATCGACTGATAATAATGATAATGATAATGATAATAATAATAATAATGATAATAATAATAATAATGATAATGATAATGATAATGATAATGGTAATGATAATGGTAATCATAGTAATAAATTAGTTTATATACTCGAATCTTACCGCCTTGTTTTTTCTTGCTTTATTATATTAACGAAAAATGTAATATTTAAGATAACTGTTTATTGAAATAGGAATGAATGCATTGAAAAAAAGAGTTAAATATTACAAACCTTTTAGTGGATATTGCTAAAGCTTGTAGCATAACAAGTATTATATTGTAGAACAGAAATATCATTGATATGACAAACTTTCAATTGTGCTGAAAAAAATTACTAAAATATTTCTCAAAAAATTTTACAGCTATGAATGAGTTAGAGTAATTATTATACCTCTCTTTCATACTTATTACCATTCATCTTTCATGGAATTAAGTAACTGATATGAAGATAATAAGAAGTCATTTAAAAGAAGGATTGGAAATGCATCGGAGATGAAGGAATCTCTGGAAACGATTAACTCACGAAATTGACAATAATAATATTAATAATCCTGAGATAACAGTAATTTATGGAACAGAAAGTGGAGAAAGGAAGGAATAGGGAAAACTGGAAGATGAAAATTCAATGGGAACGATGAAATCGGATAAGATATGTCATCTTATCAGTGATGAAGTAATAATTTGGTAGAAGAAATTGGATGGGAGAAAAAAGACAAATAAGGAATGAGAAAAACTAATTGGCGTTGAGAACAATTAATAGAATCCAAGGATTTGAAAAAAATTTAATTTAATTGGGATGAACCTATATCCATGTGAACAATTAATAGTACCGAAAAACAGTAGGCGCCTTGTTAAATATCCCGGTAGCACAGCAAGGGAATGAGTTGATAGACGAGAGAAGGCGGGGGAAGATGATTGTAAGATACGAATTATCTGTATCGCGAGACTGGATTTCTTCAGACAATAAAACATAAATCCTGTTTTTATTACCATACTACTATCAGTCTGCAATTGATACGATTATTATTATTACAAGTAACAGTAGGAAAAAAAACTGATAACAGTAATTTATCACTGTAATTTCAGTATTATAAATGAGTAATTAATAGAAAATGATTTTTCAGAATATCAAGCATTGAAGATGATAGTGATGATTTTATCACTTAAATTTTTATCATTTAATAGAATATATAAATTATTGTCATTATATCGCTACGATTACTGTCGCTTTTACTGCTATTATCATTATTGTTATTATAATTATTATCATTATTATCAATTGCTACCATTATTATAAATGATGATAAGGATAATGATAAGGATAATTTGTGCATCAAAATAATTTGTCAACAAAATTAAAAAAAACCAAAAATTGGAAATTGAAATATTTTTTGCAATTGTGCAGCAAAAATTTCTTTAAATTTCGTTTTAATTTTGAAATTTCAAATAATGCTAAAGTATAAAATTCTAAAAAAGTGAAATGGATGGAACTAACGTTTTGAACGTGCATGAAACCTGTTTAAGGAGAAATTGAAATTACAAACGAAAAATGAAATTGATTCTTTACTAAAACTGTCACAATTTTTTACTTTTAATTATATATATGAATATGAATAATTGTATAACGCATATTCAAGCGAATTGAAAACTGATTTACGATTTTCAGAATATTAGTACTATTCCTAATAATAGTTATCATTGTTATTTAAATTATAAATTTTAATAATTTCAATGTTTACTTTCTGACGAATTTTTTGAATGATAGATAATTACTATTTCAGTTTTCGTAAAAAATCCACTTATTTATTAGTAAAAAAAACTTTTTTTAACGGATTTCTTATTAGTTCTTTTTTTTCTTATCAATCGATAATAATCTCATTGATTGTATTATTTACCGTTTATCCCGAAACATTCTCCGGTAAATTATATCCGATGGTTTCGATCTTCGGTTTGAAAAGGAAACAAAAAATCTTTTTTCATCTGTCAATTCATCAAGTAGAGGAACGACGTCGGTGAAAATGAAAGAGAATTTGTTGCTTTCGATTAATTTTATGCAATCAATGATAGGCTGATAATAAGAGATCAGGAAGTGATCATATTATTTCCTGTTCTCTTTCTCCGTTATTCTCAATCGGTTTCTATCCGGAAATTCTTTGTAAACAGCAAAATAAAAACTTTATTAAGAATAAAATAGCAATAAATTGTGAATTTAAAAAGAAAGAAATAGCAACTAAAAATATTTTAACTAAGTATGATAACTTATGATAATTTCAATTACCAATAACAATAGTAATCAATAATTGTTATCAGTCTTTATTTTTGTTATCATTTGGTAATCAATAAATAATGAAATAAAGCACTTTAGGAAATATTTGAAAATTGTAAGTTTGATAAATTTGTCTTGTTTCTTGTTGCTTTTTTCATCCAAATTATCACATTTAAATGGTTTTCTCAATGTTTTTTAAAAAGAAAACTTTTTTCAGAAAAACATAAACGTTAACTATCCCAAATTTAAAAAAAAGATTGTTTATTTTTGAAAAAACAGTTTGAACTGAAGTGAAAAATAAATAATTAAATGAACTTTCAATACTTTCAATACTTTACCTATAGACTAACGTCATCGGTAATTTTGACATTTCCTGTATTTCTCCTTTTTTTTTGAGACTAAACTAACTTGAAACATCCTGATGAAGTATTATACTTCAAATTAACCATAGCACATTTGCTAATCCATGCAGTTTTACTAATTTCGAATACATTTCAATATTTGATATTTCTAAATTATGAACATTCTGTTTGCTATTTTCAAAGCGATCCGGAACAATTGACCGGATGTCGGAGAATTGGATTAAAATTAGATCAAACCATAAATCACTATGGGCAATCAATTTCAACAAAGTAATCCCGACAATATATAAATTGCTTCACGGATGGTTCCTTCAAAATTTTACGACGGAAACAAGTTTATACATGATTCCATCTAATTAGTCTGATTAATTAGTATTCTGACATTTGAATTTGAAGGCTGAACGATGAAAGCATTTGCAATGCGTACAGTTTGCTAAAACTTTTCTTGAAATCATGCAAATATTTCAATAATCGAATCATTTGTAGAAAAATAATTTTATTGAATCATTTCACATCAGAACTTCTCACTTTCATTTTCCATTTCTTATTTTCTTCTTTACTAGAAATTGATAAATTGAAATTCGAAATAAAAAAGAAATTGGAAATTAATTATTTAGCATATTCGATATCCGTTTGCATTTGTTAAAATGATCATTTTCTTATTTTTTTAGGAATATTCCAAAACTGATTTCTCTTGCTTTTTATTTCACTCTCTGAGTCTCTACTTTTATTTATAACTCCGTATGACTCTCATCCAAATTATTTATCTGCAAATATTACTGTTATCACTGCATGATTATCATTATCATTATCAATATCATAGACAAGAATAATGATTACAGCTACCATTGCCATCATTAATTCTAATCGTTGTTAAGAACAGTTATTAATAGTAACAGAATCTATTATTATTATTACTATCACTATTATTATTACATTATTATCATTGTTAAATATTATTACTACTAGAATCATGGTTATTATTTTCACTGTTATCATTATCATTATTATCAGTAAATGGTAGTGCATTTAGCATATTAAGTTCTATTTGCAAATAATTTCAATGACTACGTTGATATTTTTTATTAACTTATTTATAACTTGTTAATTATATCGATTTAAATTCATTAAGAATAAGCTACCTGAAAATATGTTATTGATTGATGATTGATTTGTTATAATTTAAATTCGGAAATAAGTTGCAAAAAAGTTCAGCACTAAAATGAAAGAATAATATTGAATTACTTTCTCAAATGATTCATGCCTGTAAATTTCTTTCATAAAATGCTTCTTCATTACAACTTTCTAAAATTTAGACTTTTAAGCAGACAGAAATAACCAAGCACAGACATTCACAGACACACACACACACACACACACACACACACACACACATACATGGATACGCTTATATTCATGATTTATAATGGCAAATTATTCATTCGTTGCTTTTTCAATAATAATATTTCTGAAATGTGTTGATCATGGCTTTTAATAAAATGTAATTTCTTTATTTTTTAAATTTCGAAATTCCTAAATGGAAATGATTTCGTACTTTTTATCAAAAAAAATTATCAGTTCAAATAAAAACTTAACATTAATTATGAAATGTTTTAATCACTGATGCTTCTATTTCTTAAATTATTCTAAATAATTTATTTTCTAGTTTAATTTATTTGGGATAATTCCTGTTAGATTCTATACACATTTTATTGATTTCTTTCAATAGCAATCGATTTTAATCAGTGATAACTGATTAATGTTATTTGGATATATAGGATTTTCTCGCGGTTATTCCAGGAAAGATGTTTGTATAGTTTTTGGCTTTTGTGGAACGAAATTTACGATATCAATCGATTAGTATTTCATTTTAATCAATCCATTGGTTAGAATTATTTGTAGTGCAAAAAATTTTGAAAGTAACAGCTATCTCTTAAAGTTTTTAGAGCATTTCCATTGTGAGTTCAAATTTCACTTGAAATTTGCAAAGAGTTTATTGATAGATTTAAGTGAAAGTATTACTCGTTCCAGATGTTTACCCAAAGTGAAGAGCAATGGAAAGAAACGGGTAACTTGGGTAGTAGCGAATATCGACGACGTATAACGCACGAAGATTTTTGCAGTTGCTATGATTCAAGACGACTTCGATCGCGATCAACGCTGGATGGTTTGCGAAAGTCAACGGATCATTGCAGTGGCTTCGATGACAACGTGACATTATATCCTTCACATCTCTGGTTTCGAAATGACCTTAGGGGACGAAGTAGACAAAGATGTCATTATAGTAGTTCAAACGAATGTTGCAATTGTTGCATTCGTTGTTCATGTAATCAGCAACGTTGTCGCAAAAGTCGCAGTGAAACAATTCATAATCGTCGCAGCTACTGGAATGCTTGGAATGCAGCAGATCACACTGATCATTTGGCGGAAAGTACCGGAAATCTCGGGAAAATTCATCACGTACCAATAGAATTCGTTTCCAAATCAGCAGCAAAAGATCCGTCTAATCACTACCAAACTGATATTATTAATGATTATCGAAATATTCCAATCGATATCAATGATTCGATAAAAGTAATCGATGTGCCTTATTACGGACCATTCTTAGCTCGTAAAATCAAAGTAAATCCAGCAATAATAGCTATTAAGACTAGAAGATGTCAATCACTGCAAGAAAGCTATCTATCGGAACGGAAATATATGCGCAAAATTCAAAATGATCAAGATAAATTCACTAAACAAAGGGCAAATAAAGCGATGACGCATGAGAAATCGAACGATTCGGGAATTGAATCTAATGCTTATTCTGATAGCATTCCAAAATATATACACAACAAATTTAATGAAATACCGCCATTTCCATCAACATTTCCAAAAATTCATGATCATTTCAATCATTTCGATTTATCATCCGTAAAGAGGACTGATAAATTTGAGAAATTTTTGGAGGAAAATTCACTTACGGACGAGAAGCATTACGAGACTGGACGTGACACGCTAATGGAAGGATTAGCAATGCTAAAAGATCGGAAGAAAAAGCAAGATGAGAAAACGCTGCAACGAATAGCAACGCATGGAATGGAAGAAACGCATTCAGTAATTACAAAAAAAAGTTTAATTAGAAAAATTGTAACTTATTGGCATAAAAAAACATTGAAAAAATATAATCAAATCGAAAAACACTCAGAGAAATTTAATTCACCATCGATTGATCATAGCTTTCGTGATCAGAAACAAAATAATTTAACGAAACTTGAAATGATGCCAGGAAATACCGATAATATTCCTAATGGTGTTGCTAGTGATGATCAATCCAAGTTTATTATGGAAATGCGTCAAGAACGAGAAAATTTACGTGAAATTTTCAATGATTCAAAATTGATTATTGATAACAGAAATACATCAAAGAGTGAAATTATTCCTACAGATCAAGGTTATTTATTTGAATTTTTTTTTTCGTTTTTTAATTTAACTTTTATGTCAACAAAAATTTCGCCTGGCTTGTTCTTTTGCTTAAAGCAATTTATTCAGAATTGAATTTATTTGAATATTCGCTTACTACGATGAGTTACTTAGCGATTCATGTATTTGTCCGTACATGTGTAAATCACTAAGATACTGATAATTTCAATCATTAGATTAATTCATTCAAATTATTAAGGAAATTTGATTGATTTATTTATTTATTCATACTTGCTTATTAAATATTAGTCACATAACTTTGATGTTATTGATTTCTTGTTAAAACTGAAATTTTAAATCAATTTTATCAAATATAAGCCAATATTCAGAACTCGAGATTGGCTTAAAGTTATCGCCACCATATCTCGACGAAATCTCGGCCGCTTATCAAACAGAACCGCTTGCTGTCGGTCGTGATCGAACGGATGCAAAACTTGGAACTTCACCGGGAGCTTCACGAACTTTTCATATTACCGAGAAAACGGAAAATAAACCACAGAATACAAAGCTATCAACCATATCAATTAGCCCTACACGTGAACAATTTTCGAAAGATAAATCATCAATGTATAACGGACGGAAACGTGAAACTATCACTGCCGAAGTATTCGTCAGAAAACCAATGAACGTGAAACCAACAGTGATTAGCATTCCGGCTAGTGATAAGGAGACGAAGAAGCCATGCTGGATAATAGTTAAAGCTTATGAATCATCATCTCCCAGTACAATTAGCAAGAAAGATTTAAGAAAAAAATTTGATGAAACAATGCTGAGAATTGGATCCGCCGCTTCATCATGTAAAAATATCAGGAATACCGAGAAATTAAAAGTTGAAAATTCTTATGAAAAAGTATCAACTGTTATTATTCCGGAAGTGAAACAGGAAACATCTGAACGATGCAAAATAGAACCGCCAATTTCTTCCGATCCTGATTTACAATCGGAAATGAATCATGTCATTGAAAGTGTAATAGATACTTCGATTAAATCAACAAAAAGTAAGCTGGATAAACCTTATACTTAAGATTAGATTAACCTATACTTATAATTAGATTAAAGAAGCTGTACCTTTCTCTTACCTTTATCATCTTTTTAAGTTCATTTTCTTATTATTTTAGTGCTTTACGAAGTTAATCAAGATTGGAAGGAGTGATTGATTTGTTTTGGCATTGCTGGAAAAGTAACATTCGATTGTAATTTATATGATCGTCGCTACCTAAATTATCATCCAAATTTTCTATTAGAATTTGAGAAAGTTGATAGTGATAATTTTGATATTACGAGAAAATAGCATGGTTTCATAACTTATGAAAATTATGATATTATAGAATAATATATCATGATGTTATAGAGCAATAAATTATTAAATTTCTTTTTTCTGGATTTTTCCAAGCTTTTTTGAGACTTTTAATTGCTTAGCATATGAGAAATTTCCAGGAATACAGAAAAAAAAATTCGTAAAACAAATCGATAAATTAATTTTAACGATCGAAAATTGTTGGAAGAGATTTCTTTATTCAATTTTCATTATTGAAGAAGACAAATGCGTTTAGTTTCAGAAAAGATCTCAAGTATCGATGATGCTTTATCGAATGAATTTCAAGTTTTAGTAACGATGGAAACGGATGAGATTCATCATACCGCCTGTTTCGAACGATTATTGACAAGTGACGGTGAATCAGTAAAGATCTATCGACGTGGTTCATCAATATTTTTCATTTTTCGCTACAATAATTATCCTGAAATTTTGGATAAAATTTTAATTCTCTTCAAAAATGGTATTATTTATTTAATTGAAGCTTTTCTCAGTTCATTTTCTGAGGAAAATATAATTGATTAGAACGTTAAACTATTTAAAATTAATTCCAATTAAATATTCATAAACTTTCCATATTGAAACATTTCAATTTTCATGTTTATTTATCATTCTGATAAATCATTTCTAAAGGAATTCCAGAATTGGCAAATCATGAAACTGTAATTGCCACTGTGAAGCATAATTATTCGTCCATAATATCAAAGACAAATTGGCATGCAATATATAAAATTTTAACAATGAATACAGCATTATTTGAAGTGAATTTTTATCTTTATAACTGATTTTTTGCTTGATAAATGTTAAAGGATAGCATTATCGATTAGTTCAATTAAATATTATCAATTGTTAATTTTTATTTTTATTCTAAAATTATTTTTTTCATTGCTATTAATTAAAAATTATTTAATGAAAGTTTCGGTGATAATTAATTATTCAGATTGTAACACCATCGGATATTCCGATCGGCCTTTGGCGAATGATTGTACGATATGGCGAAGTATCAGATTTATGCACCATGTATTTATGCATCCTGTTCAATCCATGGCATAAAAGTTTAAATCTTACATAATTGCAAATTTACAATCAATCGATAACTTCTATCTTTCAACAGGAAGATGAGTATTAACTAACTGCTTAAAACAGGGATTTTTCTTTGCAGATGATGAAACATATTATCCGAATGAAATAGAACTTGAGGAATATGTATTGAATGAGTTAGCTGTGATGCGCAAATGGCATCAGAAGGATGCTTGGCTTCTGGGACAATTTAGTGCTGTTTGTATCAGTACGGTATTACATCTACTGGAATTATGCGTAGAAAATAATTTATTAAAAGTGAATGAACTCGGATCGGCCTCTTCAATTGTTCGAGCAATTGCTAAAGCTGTAAGCAAATCCGATATGATTTACAGATAATTGATTTTATTATTCAGTTCGATCAACAATGAATCAAAATTTAATCGAATTGGAAATCAAAAAATAAGAATCAAAATTTAAATCATGAAATTTTAGCTTTAATTTCTTCAATTCATTGCCTCTCGTGGTTGATTGGTAGTTACATTTTGACTTTTCTAGTTTTAAATGTTATAGATTAATAAATTTGTATTGGAAGATAAATGGAATGATTTTCAAAGAAGCAATTATGAAAATGAAATTTTGCCAAGTGCTTGGACAGGTAGTAAGGAAATTATGGGTGCATATCAAAGAAAGGGTGTCAAAATTGGTTACGGACAATCATGGTGCTACGCTGGTCTTCTCACGTCAAGTACGCTTAATCAGTATTAAAATATTAAATTTAACTAAAGAATATTCTTTAATTAATTAATCAATCTAAATATTTTAGATAAAGATGAGAAAATGTCTTTTATTTGGATAATTCTGAACATTACAAAATAAAATTACAGTCTGTCGATGTATCGGAATTCCATGCCGTATGATAACTATTTGTAATTTTGCTCCACGAATTGAAAATGGTAAATTGATAAAGTTAAATGTTGTCGATGGTATTGTTGCGGAAGAAAGTAAAGATGCCGTATGTTTTATCGTTAATTCTTTGTTATGATGATATTATATCGTGATTTCATGATATGTGATATGATGTATGCTATTGTGACTTTTGTTTTATTTGATTGTTTCAAGGAGAGTTTTGTTTGGCACAGTGAAATAATTGGAAAGGATTGTTGACGAAAAGTTTAATTCGTCTTGACTTTATAGTCAAGTTATCAGAAGTTATCAGTAATGCAGTTGATCACTTGTCTTGATCGAGACTGTTTGTTATAGTATTACTTAGGAAGGAATCACATTAATATGAATAACTGAAATACATGGAGATACTTTTTATGATAGGAAGTCGAAGTTATCAAAGTGCTTGAAGAATGCTATTTGCAGCAATTAAGCATCTAAGATTACAATGAATTATAATTTTCGAAATTCATTATAAATAAAAAAGATAACTGATATAGGAATTCGTTATTTCAAAATTTCGAACTAAATTAAATGATGAAAATGATAATTAATTAAATAAGTTAGTGGTAAATAGATAAAAATTTTCACAAATAAACCATCAATTATTTAATTGACAATTTTTGAGACAATCATCTTTGCAATACCAAACAATTATAATTTTAACTTTTTATATGATAAGATTATTTCGATAGTTTCTGAAATTGAATCATGATGTGAGATCATGATTTTGTAATACAGTAATCAATATGATATTTCACATGATAGAAAATCTAAGGAATATTTCAGGCTTAGTTTTAGCTAATTTATGGAGCAATTAGTTAATTTATTTGAAACTACATGCAGTGATAATACTTTATTATAAGTTTTGATAATTAATAAAGCATGCATTATCATAAGCTATACGAGCATTTCAAGTTTAATTATTAAAAATTTAGATATGGCATTATCACATTTGGAATGAATTATGGCTTAAATCAAAAATGTCAAGAAATGATAGCGAATGGCATATTTGTGATGCTACTCCAATCATAAAAGGTTGCTTTAAAATAAGCTAATTTTTATGCTTAATTTTCATTCCAACATAACAATGCTATTTGTTCAAGCATTGCTAAATAGGAAAACTTTATTTCATTGTAGAACACGAGGAATTGCTAGATCAAGGAAAAGCATTAGTTCCGATAAGTCAAATTAAGCAGGCTAATGAGAAGCTGAAATCACAGGATGAAAATCAACTTCACGGAATGTTAAATCCTACTATTATTTGCAATTATTATTATCGTGATCCGGTAAAACGTAATCCAGTTTTTGCATATTCCAGAAATCTTGGTAAAAGGTAAGTTTTCATCGTTAGTTTCTGTTGCTATCATTGTGATATATTTTCTTATTTGTTGCGTAATTTTTCTATGCAATTTTAATTTCGAAAAATTATGATATTTTTCATAATACTAAAAATCATGATTTTTAAAATTGCTATTATTAAAACAATGTAAAAAGAAAAATATAATGAATTAATCATTATCTACGATAATATGATCAAATCGAAAAACACTCATAGAATTTATTTCATCATCGATTGATCACAGCTTTCGTGAGCAGAAACAAAATAATTTAACGAAACTTGAAACGATACCAGGAAATACTGATAACACTTCATTCAATGATATTCCTAATAGTGAAATAATGATTAATTATCGCAGATAATGATCAATTCGTATGCAATTTTCAAATAACGTTAAAACAACAAGTAATTATATCAATCTTAATTAATACAAAGGGAATGATTATATCCAATCATTTCACTACTAATCATTATCTATTATAATTGATAATGAAAAGGAGAAGTGATAACGGAACAGGAAATGTTAAAGAGTAAGATTTTATCCGAATTCTTTGAGAAATTCAAAAGTAAGAAACTGAAAATTCGATTAATCAGTGAAAAGATTGATTTTTTGTTTTTTAAATTTATTTTTTAATCTCACATCCATTTCTTTTGCTTAGTAAAAAATTCAAAATTTATGAAATAAAATGAAAAGAGAACTTGCTTATTTATTACTTTGTTTACCTTGATAAAAGTAAAAAAAATGAAAGAATCTCAATGTAGTCGATCATCCGTACTTATTACTTATTTATCTTATACTGATAATTCTTCAGGATATCAAGCAAACTTTTCATTAGCACAATAGATGATGATATTGATGTGACGATGAATTATAAACAAGCGACAAATTTGAATTCATTATCTGCTGATAACGATAGTTATCAAATTCAATCATTATTGTATGACGGGAAAGCGAGCAATATCGAATTGAATTTAAGCAATTTTCAAAATGTTAGTTCCCATCAGAATAGATAAAATGTGAATGAGCTGAAAATGGAATTTTTGAGAATTTAAGATTCCCAGCCTTATGATGTTATTAATTATTTCATTCTTTTCCGTTGATTAGACTGATTGATTCCATTGATCAGAGATCGTTCAAAAGATCGATCATGTGAATAGTTAGACTGTTTGGATGAAAAAAAAAGTGCTTTACTGAAATAAATTAGACAGAAAAGCTTTCAATTTAAGAATTTTGATCACTTAAGTTCGTTATTGTAATATGAGCATTTTATCAGTTATCAGTTTTTGTACAAACATGATAACATTTTAATCAGACAAGCCAAGTTTAATTATTTCTGATGAATAACTCAAAAAATGTTTGTGAAGCTTTGCAGATTTGTCATTTTTATTTCTTGCTTTTACTTTTTCGATTATTTATCTTATCAATGCTTTACAGATCAGCATTGATAAACCAATCAATGGTTGCTTAACAATTACAAATAATTTCCTATTTGAGCAAACAATTAATGCTCAAATTCAGGTTGATTTAACAAGTTATACTGGATTAGTAATCACACATGTTTATTTTTTCGAGAAAATATTTATCATACGAGCAAAACAAAGTATGTAGTAATAGTTATTATAATATTTATTTTATTCTTTTGTTAATTATTTTTATCTTCTAATTAATCTTTAAATAGCTAGAGATATTACTTAAATTTAGAACAAGTTGCAAGTTTTTTCTAATAGATATTTATAGAAAATAGCTTTACATGAATGAAATTCATTCTCTAATTATTTTAAATCATTTCAGAACAAAGAATGGAATTCAGCGTTCCATCTGATTACTTTCGTCATCTGTTCACGGAAGATTGGAATATTTCCATAATAGCATTTGTAAAAGTTTCATACAGCGGTGAACGATTGTGTACACAACAAGTACTTACACTCTTGAAGCCTATATTATCCATCAAAAAAGTTAGTTCTTTTTTTAAATCAAATAAAACCTTCTAAGAAATAAGATATTGCAGAGTTATTTGTTTTGAAATTTTAATGCATTAAGTTATTAGTCTAAGCTTAATTAACTTTCATAATTAACAAAATAAACAAACAAAGAAACAGAGTTATTTAAAGAGTAAATTACTTTTCTGTTAGAAGATCTTTTGTAACATTGTTGAAATTCAACAGTAAATTCTGTACCATGTTTCAGATCTTACCGAAGGATTCTGTAGCTTCCAATACCGACGAAGAACAGTTTCAAATTTCGATTGTAAATTCATTAAATATATTACTCACAGGTTGTGATATCAGAATCGATGGTACCGGGTTAACATTTTACGATTCACCAATATTATATAGGTTAGTGATATATAATTTAATAACTTAACTTCAAATAATAATAATATCGTGAAAAATGAAAATATTATCTTATCAGATGAATCTCATAGATGAAAAGAAAAAATTAAGCATTTCAGTATATTTTGTTATCATTCTTATCTTTTTAATTATTTAAGATCCGATGATTATTCACAAAAGGTTTCAGATTATTAATTCACCTTATCCTATCAAAAGTTTTACCTTTGCTGTGGTTTGTAATAATTCAATCAATCGACTATAATTAAATTTGAAAATAAGTTTCAAGATTGAAAAAAGAAAGTAAGTAAAAAACCTAAGTAAAAGTATATTTCCAGGTCCATCGAAGCTCATAATACTTTAACGTTTTTGACGAGCGCAATAAAGCGAACAAATTTACGTGAAAGAAAAATTGTTGCCGTATTTAATTGTGATCAATTAAAAAATGTACGAACTTATCTTGTAAGCGAATAATTAATGAATTATTTAATTGACGTTCTTGTCACCAGAATTGTTTGAAACTTAATGATATCAAAGATTTCATGGGAGAGAAAAGGAAGGGCAAACATTATGAGCGAGGAAAATCGAGATTCTGGAAATGAAACTATTCCCATAAATGTTTTAAGAGTAACGTGAAATACGAGATATGGAGTTTGTTTCCGGAAACGATTGATTACTTGAAAATGAGAAAAATGAACTGAAATTTACTTGCAACTAAATGAGAAATGAATTACTTTTTAAGTTAGTGATTTTATTTAAAAAATGAAATATGCTATAAATATGCTACATTAATCTTTCTTCATCGTGAAATTAACTAGATCCATAGATGCTATTCGAGAGATTATCATGAACTATTCATATTAATTGAAAATGATCGAATAAATCGATCGATTGATCAAGAATGCAACTAAATTAGTTGAATCAAATGGAGCGAATTGTTGCTTCACGAATAATAATTATATAAATATTTATTTATTAAAATAATCAGTGGTATTATTAATTAACACATGATACAGTTAATCAATAGACGAATTTCTTTAATTATTGATCATTGATTAAATTACTATTTAATGAAGTTATTTCTTTTACGTAAGTAGACAGATTCCTTCTTTCCGTTTGGTGAGACTTACTTTTCGATTTACAGCAGGACTATGAGTAGCACTTGTAAATATTCTATAAACGAAGAATCATTTAGGCATATAATGAATAGAGGCGGTCACGTAGTTTTACAAGATATAAAGTAGTATTGACGTAGACAGACAAGAGATAAGGTTAGTGATAACCATGTGGACATACGAGATTGTTTAATTTACCTTGGAAAGAAATGGATGTAAAAAGTGTCGTTAATTCAACACCTGATAGGCTTTTTTAGGACGACGAAGAAATCAATATTCATATAACTAAATGTAATAAATTCCTATATCTAAAGATTAGTAATTTGATTTGATATATCGAAAGATTAGCTATTGAAACGCTTAACGATTGTTATCATGCAAGGTTTCTTGTATCTGTTATCAATGATAAATTATCCAATATTAGAAAAAATTTCTCTAAATTTATTTGTAAAATCCAAACTTTTTATGCTAAATGTATGAATTGAAATTATCATAAAAATTAAGAAAAAAAGCTATCATAATAATAGAAAAAATTTATTAAAGTTCTTCAGTAAACAGCAGTTAACCTTGCGAATTTGAACATCGTTTAATCCTGAATTGCTTACGATCCACTACAAAATATATACTGTTGTACTTTAATCCAAATTTCAATACATGATGCATGTATCTGTAATTACTGTAGTTACCGTATTTATATGAAGTAATCCACAATTAATGAAAATTTATTTAGTTCTTTTTAAGTATTTGACAAAATGAAACATACCAGAATTGGTGCTAGCAATGGATATATGAATCGTAACCAATTTAGTATTATATCGCCAACTTGTGGAATTTTAAAGTCATAATCATCATTCAATATTTCATTACTATTTCGAATCTGAAATTAATAACTTAAATGCATGTATCATTCATTCTTTGCTCAAACATATTTAGTAACTTAGAGAAGAAGGATGATTAAATTATGATTAATAATGTTTATTATATCTAAATAATTGAATCGTTCAGATTATCAAGTAATTTTATGATAGGAATTATTTAAGATAAACATGAATTATATTAAAGGAAATTTTTTTTAAAGGTGAAATATACAAAGTTTTATTCTTATGCTAAAATAAATAGTAATTTCAATACATGACAATCAAAATTTGGAAAGTTTACACGTGAATTTAATTAATTACACATTCCTAAAATTTGCAGTCAATGTGTCTTTCCTCTTTTTTCTAGAGTAATTCTAAATTCGAATAAAAATTTGAAAATTACCTGCATGAAAAAGTTCAGTATGGTATACGGTCCATTAAAGAGGATAAATAAAATGATAAGAAGTAAGACAAGTTTTGAGAAATTCTGACTGTCTTGATAAATCTCAGATGTGCAACTTATCCGCAACGATTGCTTTCTGTATTGAATATGACGCGACAAAAGAGCCGCGGAACAAATCAGTATGATTATGAGACAAGTAACATAAATCAATGCGCATATTATCGGATATAGGATTGGAACTTTCCTGAAATCTCATTTTTAATCAAATAATTAATTTACATTACTGTTGCAGCATTTCTTGTTGTGCGTACTATTTATTTGTTTAAGTAAATTACGAAATATCCATAGTTTTAGAAAAAAATTTAACATAAATATAATTGATTTCACTTTCAATCATTTCCCTAAATTTCGTAAAATGTTTACAAATGACAGTTTTAATGATATGGATTTGATTATTTAGAAAATTATTTACAATTAGGGTCGAGAGGAGAAATATAAAGGATATATAGCCGTTTAAGCTTTCCTCAAAACTTTGCAAATATTTCCCGATTGATTCAATTAGCGGATAACGGGGACGATCTAGTCCAGTCGGACGACGGGGATGAATTAATCTGATAACCAAATTTCCTTCTTGCCATCTCTGCGAGCTTATCAAAGTTAAATATCATCTTACAAATCTCGCTGCAAGCTTACATTTATCCTTTAGAACTTGGAACTTTTCCTTCCTCACTTCTCAACATCAACCGGAAAAGAGTCCAGCAGACGATATCTGCTACATCTATGATAGAATAGGCTTAGTTCAAATATTACCTGCTATACCTGAATACTAGAAAACAAAGGAAAAAATTGGGAATGCCTAAATATTGGAAATACTTTAATGTGATAAACTTTTGCAACTAAACACTTAACAATTTCACAAGTTTCCTGTATTCAGATTCCTGTATTCAGAAATTTGAAAAAAAGCTAACCTTCCGATATTGCAATTAAACCGAACTTCGAAATATCTAACAGGTATATGAGATGTTAGCATAGGTAGAGCTAGACAAATACCTATCGTCCATACAACAATAATGAAGGCTAATGTTTGCAAATCTTTGAATATTAATTGATTTGGAAAATATAATGTGATGGTGCGTTCGATAGCCATTAACATTAAGCTCATTAGTAATTCCATACTGATAAGCTGCAATATCACTTCACTTCTTGTTAACGATTAGCTACAGTCTCGCAAATTCGTACAGACTTTGGTCATTATCAAAAGCAAAATTTGCTGAAAACGATTTGTGATATGGGATGAAGTTGAAGTAATGATACGGGAAAACAGTTAGAACATTTGAAAAGTATAGTGCAGTGGAAATTTCTAGAAATATAATTCTTAGAAAAAGTTAAAATTAGAGTTAAAGTACTTTTACAGAAAGTTTAAGCAATCAAAGATGCTATAGCAATAAAAAATATATTATTTTTATTTCGTTTCTTCTTATTGCTATATTCAAATTATATCATGCCTTCTACAACTTGATAATACTTATAGCTAAAAAGTTTTTGTCCAAAATATTTGAATGATAATGATTGATATTTAGTGATTATCAAAATGAAACAGCAAAAAGTGAACGAACATAAAAGAAAATTATATTTAAGCCAAATGTCATAATGTTTTAATATCCAATCATCATTAAATTTTAAATTCTATTTTATTGCAATTATTTAAATAGGTGCAAAATAATGTTAATAACATTAGCAATCAATTATGGTTGTTATCTAAACGTACGTAAGACTTCTCGGAAAACGTCCCGTACGTAAGACTTCTTGGAAACATCCCGTGACAAATATCCTCGTGATTTTCTGCCTTTTTAATTGCAATATATTGGAATTTATTTACCTGTTCAAGAGTTGCATTCCAACGACATAGCGTTAAATCGGAAAGCCAATTACTATCGGTAATAAACGAAAGTGAAATGAACATACCGGATAATACATCAAGAATATTCAATATAGTCAAATTGCAGAATAACACGAAAAGTTGAACTGAACGAAGTTCTCGACTGTAAAAATAACACTAATCAATACAATAATGTCGAAATGAAGCAATAACTTTCACTGATATATAAAAATCAAAAGTAAATAAAAACATTGAAAACTTTGATTTTATCACATTTTGTTCGTTTCTAATCCTAAAGTAAATCAATCAATAAATTTTTCTCTTTTTGTTGTCTATAAAATTAAGCAATTATGTGTCATTCATGTTTTTCTCTAAGAATAATGATTTTATGATTTTCTACTTCCATATATTTAAGCTATATAAATGTATCATTTTGTTTCATACAATAAATCTTATCGGAAATTTTGTAATATCAACTAAAGTTACTTTGAAAGTATCGTAAAAGTTACCTTGAAAGTATCGTAACCAATAGGATTATATTGAAAAGAGCAGAGAAAGTTGCAAATAATCCAATTAAAATGATTGTTGTTGTTTGTAGGTTATTGCTTCTACCATGATTTATATCACTTACGATACTATCATGTAAAACGTACTCCATCTATCGTAGTATTATCACTTACGTTGCTATTGTAGTATATCTTACGATATTATCATGTATTCCATTCCTAAATTAATCATTTCGGAAATTTTAAAAACTTACGTTACTCTTACTTTAGAATAGAATTCCTTGTCAGGATTTCTTTTTTTCTTTTTTTTTTTTGATATTACAAATATTGGAATATGAAGAAGTAAATTACTATTAGTTTAAAAAATTTCAGTAAAGACTAGCGAATATGATGTCGACAGGAAATCATTGATTATTTAACGAGAAGATAATTTGAATTACTGATCAGATAAGCAATTTGCATGGATCGATGATAACTGTCATAGAAATGCGTGCAGAACTGATTACTGAAACATATTTAAATTTATTTCAGAAATTCAAAAAGAATATATATGACAAAGAAACGCTTTTTCATTTCCTTAAGTATTGTAATACATTTTTATCATTCAGATTGGAATGATAAAATGATACGGTATGATTTTCATTAATCTTATATTCGATGATAAGCTTTATCAGCACTTTATCTGTACGTTCGTTCTCGTCCTTATATCCAATTAGATTCTATCCTTTGTTAATAGTTAAATATCGTATAATAAATTCTTTTATGCATTCATTCTGTTCACTTCATAGCAACGCAGATTGTTATAGAATTGATTTTAAAGTGAAAAAGAAAAAAGTTACTTGCTGTAAGAATGGTAATTAATTATCCAATAGTTCTTGCCTTCACTCCAATATTTATCTCTACCTGAATAAGTAATATCATCACGTTTCTAATATCTCCTGCCATTACCTGTCTGACCTGAAATAGTTCTTTATCGGAACTGAATAAAAAAAAGTAATTGTTCGAAAGAAAAATAATATCTATTGAATGACAATAAATAATAATATCGTAACAACCTGAAATTTATAGCAAGAAAGATTGGCGCAATGAAATCTATTATTGCCCTCGGAATACAATTCAATACAGTTAGCCAAAGTTCACAACATTCCTAGGCTCTGTTCACAGTACTGATTATCAAGATGATCTGGGGAGTCGTATTCATCGCAGATAATCATATCGATGGATACAAATGAATGAAACCGGTCAACTACGGAATGTCATTAAGCATATTTTAGGTGCAAAGAGTCATCAGGTCTCCCGTAGCAACATCGAATTCACTGCTATCTTATTTGTTCTGGCATAAACCTTTAAGACTGAATATATAATCTTTTTAAGACTGCAGAAATTTATTTACAATCAATGGATATTCATGCCAGTTTACCTGAATAAGCATGTCTGTTTGATTCACATAACATTGAATTGTTAATATAGACTATGATTTATCAGTGACTATTTTATTTTATTGCATGCAAACTGTTTTTCAATTCACAGTACAAATTTTGCTACAAAATTTAACCTTCAACTTAATCTATTGATTAAAGATAAAATAAACGAAGTTCTGATAATCTGAATCAATAAATAATCACTGACAAATTTTTAACTCCCCACAACTTTTCACATCTATGTCTTCTATTTATTTCTTTGAATTCTCCAATTTTCATTCGTGTACATCAGATTTTCTTCAATCTTGATCATAAACAGTATTATGCCGGAATATTCTATCCTGAAACTGATTGCATTGAAATCATTTCACGTACATTATAGTATTCCTGATTAGAAAATATAATAATATAAACAAAATATTTAAATCAATATTTTTGAATAAAATCATTTCTGCGTTCAGTTTTTGTTTTGATTTTACGAAAATATCAATTCGATAGTATTCGATAGTATTCAAAGCAACGGTTCGTTGAATTTGTTTGACCTATGTAAAAGCCGGTTGTATGGAGGTTGTCTGGGATTTTATGGAGGTTTTCTGGCATTGTATGGAACTGTCATTTTCGTTGTGACTAACAAAAACCGTTCCTGGATATAACGGAAACGAAAGCATTATACAATAAGATTAGGGTTCTGTGATTTTTTCCTTTAATTATTATTTGTTCGGAGGAAAATAATAATCAAATTTTTAATTATTTTAGGTCATTTTAGGTATCAAATGTGAGTGACCTGTCTTCAAAAGGACTAAGAAATAATGACGAAATGATAGCTGTGGCCAATAACACTGAAGGAAACAAAAAACGATTCAAATTTGACCTATGCAGGGTCTGCACACAGTCTGAAAATTCACCGGAAGATTCATACCGGTGAAAAAGAACATGAATGGACATATGCAGTTTACGATTCTTACAATCAGGTAATCTGAATGTTTATAAGAAGATACATACCGGTGAAAAGGAATACGAATGTGACGTGTGCAACAAAGCATTCAGACAGGTTAGCCATCTGAGAAGACACAAACGGATACGTGAAAACATACGTCAGTTCAAATGTGATGAATGTGGTAGGAAATTCATTGACAAATCTGATTTGAAAGAGACACAAAAATCCAAATGGGAAACTGTACTCTACCGTAACCTCCTCCATTACACCGACAGTAGATCTTTGCCACTGCTGTGTTAATAAAGCAAATAGTTTCATTCGCAACACTATAAATTATTGTATTGTAGTAGCTTAAATTGTATTTGTACTGTTTTTTAATGCTTGTTCATTATTCTCTAATTGAATGTCAGAAGTGAATAATAAATTAAATACGAAATTTCGATTATTCGACAGAACTTCATATTGCATTCAATTTTGCTCAAAAATTTTCATGCTATTTTAATCATTATTAGTTTTATATAAGCGATCATGATAGGAAAAACAATATCAGGTGATTAAAACAGAAGCAACCAATTCTCGGCTTTTCATTGTACCTTAATTTGTCAGAGGACATATGTTAATCATAAAATATTGCAGCATTAATAATAAATTTTATTCTACAAAACTTGCATGGGAATTTCATTCTCAAGCAAAATCATGCACTACAAATATTGAATTAGACTGCAACTGAAACATACTTAACTTTTTGTTAAACAATTTTGAATCTCAATTCCAAATTTCCCTTAAGCCAACAAACTCTCGAGACCGATTTGAATTTTGATCATGTGTTTTACTTTTAACTTTGATTGTTCCAGCAACAATCAGTTTGAATTCTAAATTGAAATGAATTTGAAACAGATTCAAATTACTTTTTGATGACAGCCTCTCATCATTTTAAAATCATTGTAGACCACTTTTCATATGTTTTATTCTATTCCGAATTTCGTGATGAGTTTGTTACCGGTTATAATCGCATTTGTATTTCCATTGTGACTAACAAAAACCGTTTCCGGATATAACGGAAACGAAAGCATTATGCAATACAATACGATTAGAGTTCTGTGATTTTCACCGGTCATAAATCGAATGGCTTATCGGAATGCATTGTTGCTTCCGTGCGTTGGTTGTCTGATAACAATTTCGAAAATATTCTCCAATATTCCTTATCTTATCATTTCCCGAAAATTGTTATCGAACATGCTACTACCATACTATTTCGCGGTGTTTGTATTGCCGTCGTATATCGGGCAAATAACGGTACGTGAATAATTAAGTTTATTCTTGATCTTAACAAAGGACAAAACTGTTAGTTGAAAACGAAATTGAGTTTTTCTTGTCACTTCCAAAAGAGACAACATTTTGCGATCACGTGTTAAACGTGAAAAGTTTGTATATTCGATCCGTTAATCGTTCAGTCAAAAATCAATGATTTTCAAATTACTTTTACAATTCATCGAGCTACACTGATTATAACTGTGTGAAAATCTCAAAGAAATAATCATCAAATCTATCAACTAATCATCATAGGTTATTTCAGGTATCAAATGTGGGCGATCTGTCTTCAATACTAATAGGACCAAGAAATGACAACGGAATAATACCTCTGACTAATAATACTAAAGAAAAGAGAAAACGGTTCAAATGTGATGAATGCAATAAGCAATTCGGACATTTAGGCCATCTGAATGTCCACAAGAGAATGCATACAGGTAAAAGAGAATATCAATGTGACGTATGCGAGAATCAATTCCGTCAACTAAGTCATCTGAAAGACCATCAGACGATACATACCGGTGAAAAAAAGTTCAAATGTGATATATGTGGTAAGCAATTCAGACGTTCAAGCGAGCTAAAAGTTCACAAAAGGATACATACCGATGAAAAAGCATACGAATGTGACGTATGTCACAAACGATTCCGACATTTAAGCACTTTGAGATGTCATAGGAAGACACATACCCGTGAAAAAGAATTCAGATGCGACGTACGCGGAAAGCAATGCAGGTATTTAAGTGATCTTAGAGAACACAAGAAAACCCACGATGACGAGAACAAATACAAATGTGACGTTTGCAACAAAGCATTCACACGGATCGGATATCTGATAGGAGACAGTGCGATACAGGGCAATGCACGTCAATTCAAATGTGATGAATGTGGTAGGAAATTCACTGAAAACTCTGATCCACAAAAACAGGAGGAGCATGAAGATCGTACTGGGAAACTGTACTCTACAGTAAGCCCCTTAATTGCGATGGCAGAAGATATCTTTGCCACTGATATGTTAATAAATCAAGTAATTTCATTTGCAGGATTATAAATTATTGTATTGTAGTAGCATAAATTGTACTGTACGGTTTTTTTTAATTATAAATTTTGCACTGTTTTTAAATGCTTTGTTTATTATTCCCTAATTGAATGCCAAAAATTATTTATGAAATCAAATAAAAAGTTTTTTCCACCGTAATTCAATGTTGCTATAAAGTCAAAGTGAACAGAATGCGATCAAGAGGAATATAGAAGAGGAAGATTTGAATAAAGGTCATTCATTCGACGGAAGATTATCATCAATGCAATGGTCAGAGGACCATTCGAGACATCAGAAGTGGTCAACGGTTTAAAAACAGGCCAAAAGTTCCAAAGGAGGAAATGCAACAAGATACCAAGACACTCCTTATTCTTTACTAGTTCTAGTCCTGTGTGATCGTTTATGAGTGGTCTAATGGTAAAATGTAAAATTTGGGATGAATTCTTTGACCACTTGGAAATTAATTAGTAAAAAGTCCATTAAGATGCTTCTTCAAGAAATTCTTCAGGCACACAACAGTCCCTTTTGTTGTTTCCCATCAAACTTCAGGACACACTTCAGTCACAGTGTCGATGAGGACGTAAACATCAGCTGAATCGTACTGGAATCACGTGATCCCTTAGTGTGCAGTCATGTTGGAAGTCTTTCAATCATTCTCAGCCGTGTTCGTAAATGGGTATTTGCACGTTTGATGCACGTTGCGCTACGTGCATTTGAGCCATTCTTCATCTTCTTCGCTCCTCCGTCACGTAGCTTCGAATTGGAATCGCTGGATTGGATTCTTTGGTAACATTTTGTAGAAATTTACATTTCATCATTTCAACATATTTATTCTAGGAAATTGTTTCTGAATATGCTACTACCATATTACTTTGCGGTGTTTATATTGCCGTCGTATATCGCGCAAATAACGGTACGTGAATAATTAAGTTTATCCTTGATCTTAGCAAAAGATAAAACCGTTAGTTGAAAGCGAAATTGAGTTTTTCGACAACAAAGCAACAATGCCCCATTAACAGAGAGAATCTAACAGTTTCTATGCATTCCGATAAGATTCATTTAAATGTACGATAAGACAATAATAATCATTCAGAGTATTAATGAGAAAGAAGGTTAAGGTTAATCAATGGTATGTCACCCTAAAATAGACAATTTAATAAAATTCTTGTAAGATTATTTAAACAGTAAAGACAGTTTCTGTAAGAATATCCATGGTACGCATCAGATAAGGAATCGATCGTCTTGAGTAACAAAAAAGAATAGTCCATGTACGGTAAGCAGTAAACATTGATTAGATCTGAAAATCAAAACTTTAATAAAAAAGGTTAAACGAAAAAAATTTGTTCCCAAAAATTGATATTAAATTTCATGACTAAAATGAACAACAATTTTTTCATGTGGTTACTACGGTGATACTTTTGAAGATTTTAGTGATAATTTAATATTCACATTTGATTGGAAGCATACTTAACAATAGTTATCTTTCGAAATAAAACGTGATTTAATGTTACACGTTTTCAATTACAGTCATTCCGCTTTGTACTTTTTCCTTTTCTACATTCTCGTAGTATTACTAGTAAGTTTTTTTAATGAGTAAACAACTATCAAAATTTATAGTAATAATTTTTATAATTATATGGATAGTTAAGGATGGATAGTGATCGTTAAAGAACAAAGTACTATAATGCTAAGTAAAGAAGATGAAATTCATAAATGGATATGTAACAATTCATGATAGCATTGTTATAATTTCACTATCAGAGGTAAAGGAATCATTATGTAAAACAAAATGCAGTGAAACGTAAGTTATTGCGGAATTATTGAATGAAATTACAGTTTGGAAATGATAGTATTCAGAAATTTTTATAAAAAAATCAGTGAGATCGATAATGAGCTGGTCTATAAATAGCAATATACGATCAATAAATTAATTTTGTAGGAAATCTTAGACAGGAAGAGAGAAATAAAATGATTGAATTCTTCGGTTATTGGATTTAAATGCTGAAAATAAACTTATTTACTGTCCTAGTTTTATTAACTTTAACAAACGAATGCATAACTTTACAGAAGAAGAAATCGCAATGATAAAATTTCATTAAATTACAAATTCCTCTTATCACTTTGTCATTTCTTATAAAAATCTTTGTCAACTATCTTTATCACCAATGGGTATTTAAGAAGTTTTCATAGTATTGAAATCTAGATAGTTTGCTTGAACATCAAATAACGCATTTATTTTAAATTTTGGAATTGAAAGATTTTAGAGGAAAAAAATTTAGTCGCGATTTAACTGTTATAAAATCGGAAAACTATCTGTTTGCTAAATAAAAGATATGAATTGCTTGAAGGCTTAATGTATGAGATGGCCTAATTTGATTGCGATGTATTTAAGAAAAAATGTTGTCTATAATGCTTTGAAAAAAGAATATTGATAAATTGTCTAATTTTGGGTATTTAGAAAAAGTTACATAAATAAAAGATTACTGATAAAGTTAAAGCTAAAAACGAAACAATTAGTTATCATTTTTTTGTTATCACTTCACTTCTTTTTCACTTGTGATATCCAATCCATCTTCTTTTTCATTTAATTTAAAAATACAGAAACAATCAAGCCATGAAAATAAATGATGACAGGTTATGGAACAGGCTGTACTCGAAGATTTTACAATCAAAATATGAAAATCATCATTTTTGAGCCTTTAGCTCTAATAGTTTAATTACTTCCATTCTCGTTGTTCTAAAAAAACTGATTTTAAAAACTATTGTCTGCTAATAAAACTTTCGTATGCTAAATTTTGATTTCTCTTGAATGCAAAAGTTATTCCAGTTAAATAATATTTTAGAAATAAATTTTAATTAATAATTAGAATAAGACTGATAAATTAGTTATTTAAGGTATCATTAACTTAGCAAAAAAAATTTCATCCATAATTTATAAATATAAAACTATTAGCTTTGAAGGCTAGCAATTATTTGATCTCTTCCAATGCTTTCTATTTTCGAAAAGAAAGTCATTCATTAACTTATTCTTTTTTGTATTCATTTTAATAACATTTTATAACTAAAGAAATCACGTTGAAATTACAATTGCACGTTTTAAAATGAAACAATTTTGAATTTCCAATCTTCAGAGAAAATTTAATTTCAATTATTTCAAAATTAACATTCAGGTAAAGTAGGAGTTATCGATAAAATAATTTTATATCCGAAACACCTTTATTATATCATTTACATTGATTCATTCATTCGTTTTTTCCTTCAATCTACTTATTTTCATATTCTTGAATATGTGACGTAATCGTTTATACATGCTTCTTCATTCTGAGATTAATTTATTAAATTACAAATTGATTCTAAACAAAGCATAACGCATGCCTCTGATCACAGTGTTAAAACTTCATCCTTTTCAAATATTGTAAACACAAATAGACTTAACTTAGCTATAAATTAATATATAAGTGTCTATAAACGTCCATGAGACTAGCTATCCCACACGTGGAAATCTTATCTCACGTACGCTCCATATAAATTTGTAAAATTTGATGATAGTAAATTATTACGCTACATTAGGTATCATAACTTTTAAAACAAAAGTCAACTTTCAGTATTCTGTAATTTTACGTTTCCGTAATACTGTAGAGTACTGAAAGCTGACTTTTGGAAGCAGTTACGGGTTTTTTAAGGCGCTAGAGGGCTCCTGTTAACTTTATATCAATTACGGTTCCCAGATTTTGATACTTATTGCATTTACTCGATAAATACGTGAGAACACGAATTAACTTTATGTCACTGTTACATTACGGAAGAGGCGTTATATGGTAATTGTAAGGATAGGTAGATCGATTTGTTTGTCTTCTTGATAGGTAATGGAAATCAAGAATATTTTTTTGGCTCATGTGATTCTTTCATATCATTATTAAACCTTTCATACCATTGTTGTGCTTACGTGATTGGATCTAATACGGATTGTTCAGTTCTGGTAACTTTCTCAAGATGTCCAGGTCAACATTACTCTGTTTCAAGTTCAGTTTTCTAGTTTCCACTAGTTTTGATGATAATAAGTCATACAGCACTTGCGCAATCAATCAGAAAAAATTGTTTTATGTTATCACAACTGAAAAAATTTTCAAAATTAATGCCAAATTTGTTTGCAGGTGTGTAGCGAATCGAGTTGGAAGGAAGAGAAATAGAAGGGAATCCACAATGTCCTCCAGTTCACCATCTCAGGATTCAAGTTCACGTGATTGTTACTGATTTATTGCCATTTCGTACAAATGAGAAAATGTCCATTTCATACTTTTTTATTTCAAGATAACAGTTTGCATATTTAGCCCAAAGTTCCGAACAGTTAAAGCCAGATGAAATCACAGCGCTCGAATATACATCGCTGAAAGTACCATACGAATTGTTCAATAAACGATTTCGTTCCTCGCAAAAAGCAATGGAAAAAAATAATCATCACCTGAAGGAAAGTGCTGATTCGGTAGCAAAAGCTATGAAAGGTGATGGTACTAAGCCTATTTACAAGCGCGAAGTAAGTTGCTATCCTTTTACTCACACATAATTTTCATATACATTCTTTTCATGAAGAAAGTAACACTTTTGTCAGGACGAACTAAAACCAAGCGTTTCGATTAAAAATTTTATTTCACCTAAATATTTAGTTTATGCATTTCAATAGTTTTATCTTTGCTAATGGAAGAAAGTTATACAATTTTTACCATCATTAAACTGATTCAAATTTGTAAAGTTTTAGGTTAAAGAAAAAATGGATACTTATTTTGGACGCTTCGAAGAACTTTTTGGTACATTCAAACAAATCACCGATGAAGAAATGGAATTGATTGATCTCTTGGATACACGTGTCAAATATTTGCAGCAGGTTGATAAATTTCGAAAATATTACTATCTTTTATTTAGTATTGGAAGCCGTTTATGAAAAAGGAGATGAGATACGATATGCATCAAAAATGAAGGAATGCTGGTTACGAATGATCCGTTGTCAATATATAACTTGTATCTTTTATTTTTGAGAATTGTGAAATTAAACACAGTGTTAATAATGCTAATTTTGGATTAGTAGGAACATTTATCAGAAAAACGTATATGCCATTCTGGAAAGTTTTAGGATATCTACAAATATTAAATGTAGTATGTTTCCAAAATGGATATTCAAAAGTAAAATAAATCTGAGATAAATAGTACTTGATATTCACATCAGTTGGTACTCAATGTTGATGAATTAGTTGGTGATATTTTTCAGGCTAACACAACAGATCTTTTGAAACAGGAAACTTGGCGTAGTCAGCGCATTAGTCGTTTAATTATTGATTATTTGTTACGTTCGGGTTATTTCGAAACTGCACAAAAATTGGCCGAACAGGCCAATGTGGAAGATATGTGTAATAAAACCGTTTTCATGATTGCAAAGCAGGTAAATTAAATTCGTTTCAGCTTTCAGTCCCAATATGGGACTAAAATTTGTATTTTTTCTAATAGTAATATCAATTTAATTCTCTTTAAATACTTAAATTTAAATATCGATACACGAAATTGCTATTATTATGAAACTAGTTTAAAAAACTGATGTCTAATGAATTCACTGGGGAAGTTTTGCAGGTAGAAGATAGCTTATCTCGCCATGAAACCGATAGATGCTTAGAATGGATTGCTGATAACAAATCAAAGTTACGTCGCTTAAAAAGTACCCTGGAAACCACGGTCCGCTTGCAAGATTGTATTGAGTTGGTACGACGTGGTGAGTTTTTTTATAGCTCATATATACTTTTGCTAACTTCTCCGTCTGATACTGCAACTGCAAAATATTCCCGAAAAATAAAAAATTGTCTCGTATTAATTACATTAAATTTTAAATCCTATGTATGCATATAAAATAGTGAATTCTGTGAGAAAAAAACTGACATTTCAGGTGAACGTTTAGAAGCTGTGCATTATGCTAGAAAATTTTTGGCGAATTTATCGAAAGATCAGTGGAGCGAACAAGTTGTGAAAGTAATTGATTATGTTCTTTTGTTGAATGAGATTGCGAATCAGTATACTTATATATGCCTAGAGAAGATGAGAGAAGCAGAGGAGAAGTCCATTATTTTTCATCATTGTTGATAAAATTTGCAAGTTTTTGAGAGTAATTGGTTGGCAGATAGGAAGATCTACTTAGTTAGCTGAAATTTTGCAATGTATCACTTCCTTCCATATGCAATCACCTCTAATTCTAATAGAAATACTTTAATTGTGTCACAATGTTGCAGTTTACATATTTCGAAACGGAATGCTGCGTTAAATTTTTAAAACCAACCTATGAATTCTTATGTCATGTGAGTGCATTGTTCTTTTTTGTATTTTCAATCTGCTTTTTTTGAAGGTTATGGGTCTCATTGGTTTCGGAATTCCGTCCAAAAGTCGTGCCTACGATGAATATTTTAGTGAAAAGCGTTGGGATCAGTTGATTGAATTATTTAAGCAGGAAAATGCTCGTGTATATAAGGTTAGTTATTGCAAACGATGTTCCTGTGGAAATAGAATTGTTGTTACAAAAGAAAACTGAGACTGGATCAAATTCCAATGTGCAATGTTGATGGGATTAGTTTATTCAAATCTTGGTTGAATAAGCCGAGTAATATAATGATGAATTCATTCATCATGTATAATAAAGCGTTTTTTACACCATGTGATATATTATTGTTGCTATATTTTGTTTGATTTAGCTCATGGAGTATTCATCGTTTAATGCATGTCTATGTATGGGATTATCAGCTTACAAAAGTCCACAGTGTCATCCAGATCCAGACTCTCGTTGTCCAACTTGTCGTCCTGAGATGCACGAACTTGCAGAAGACTTGCCTCATTCTCATGTTTCTAATTCAAAGTGAGTTGCTGAATATATCGATTTTTAAATATTTTGTCCGCAAATAATTCTCGCTATTTTTCTCTCATTTCCTATTTGTTCCACTGAAGGATAGTAATTAATTTGAATTGTTGTGTTGGACTGCAAGATATATGCTATGAACATGGTAGTAGAGAAGATAAACTCATATCGGTTATCTTAAACACTGACTTTCCTTTTATGTGAAAGTAAAAGTGATCTGAGTGATCATTTTATTATGCAACTATGCATGTATTTCACATTGAACAAAGAAATGAGCAAATTAATTGTTTACTACTTATTGATAATTGATAATTCAATGCAGATTATCCCCATGTGATATTTCAGATTATCCCCATGTGATATTTCAGATTCTCGGAGAAAACGTACATTATTTATTGGATGATTTTGTTTTATTCAATTTTCGATTTAAATTTTGTCAGGAATAACATCTAGCAACATTATCTTGGTTGCAGGACCACCGTTCTAGTGAGAATTTTTGTAAAGCATATTATTTATAGACTGATGTGTGCCTATTCGGGAGAACCAATGGATGATGACAATGAACCGTTTATGTTACCAAATGGTTATGTTTATGGTGCAAACTCGATTGAAAAGTTGCTTAATGCATCAGATGAAATTGTTTGCCCTAGAACAGGAGAAATTTATCCAGCGAACCAACTATTGCGTGTTTTTGTTCTTTGATCATTAGCTTCTTTTGCCGATAGTATTCTTTTTCTATTTATCTTTCATTTCTTGCTATAGACATGCATGTGAATCGTTTTCTAATATTTGTCATTTCAAATTTCTGTGCTTCATATAATATCTCTGTCATTAACAGCTTATTTCTGCTGTTTTCATTAGTGCGAATTTTTTTTATCAAACAATACTCATGTATCTATTATCATATATTTGACCGGTAGATAGTAAATCTCAATTATTTTAAATCATTGGGAACTTAGAAAATACTGCCAAATCATTATTGCAGAGGGAAATATCTTAAATTTCATCTAATTTCAAATCAAACTTCATATACAATTATATTTGCATTATTTTGATTTCTTAACTGAGCTTATATGGAAAAGATTTCAAATTCTTTGATAACAGATAATAGTGGTAGTATTTTTTGGATTTCATATAATGTACTTTTATTTTATCTTAGTACTATAGGATAAGCAACAGTTTATTATTTCATTTGTGATTACTTTACTGGTATATTCATTTTTAAACTAAGTCTGAAATATCCTTCTATAATATAGCTTAAAAGGAGCAATGTTATATTTTTGTTCTAACATCCATGAAGTACTGTGCATTGATGTAATTATTAGTTATTTGGTATTGATTGCTGGGATTATCTTTCTCGTACTATTAGAAACCATGTCGTATCTATATTCTTCTGATACTTTGTTTTCAGTTCCTTGGATTTTGTTGATACTTTGTATATTCATCATCAAATTCTTTGCACGATAAAAACCAAATTCAGGTTAATGTTTATGGCACCAAAATTTGTAGCATTTGAATAATGCCAGAATATTATCAACCTTTGTTGTGTTGTTACTAAATAGCCTGTAAAGGCATCTTTCAGATGAGTATTTTTGATTTGGAAATTATTTGATATTGAGGAAGTGTTTTCTCTTATTCATATAATACTTTTCACTTATTTGCTAAGTAAAGGATGTTTGTTGGTAGTGCAGCGGATGTGAAATACGGATTGGCTTGCTATGATTGGTAATGGATTTATATTTTGGGAATCAGTTAAATTTCTAATAATTTCCTCGAATAAAATGATGTTTAATCATTTTTCTGACAAATAAGCAAAGAAGGAATTGATGTTGTTGGGGATAAATTTTAATTTATATATATATATGAAGCTTAAACTGGTTATCAAGTTCAAAAATTTTATTTCTACTAGACTTGGCTCTGATTTCTGGACTTTTTATATTGGTTAGAAGTGGATGGGTATGTTCATTTCCTTTTATGGTTTGTTGGAAGCAAGCTTATTTGTCTTGAATGGAATTGCTGTACTCAATAAAGAACGCTTTCTGAACAAGGTAGGGATTTTTTCCTTCGATTTCTCGCATTTTTGTTCTGAACTGTGATGAATTCATTATATTGACGTAGCTATAGATTTCGATATGAATGATCAGGATATTACCGGGATAAGTATGGATGTCTTTGTAGAGAAAAATAAGTGTTAGTTCGAGCCAATAATTAAGTAAAATATTTTAGAAAATAATAATTCATAAAATAAAAGCCAAGTGATAGTTATATTTTTAGGTTGGCCTTTCGGTTCCGAGCAATTCTTTTGAGGTTGCGAATTCATCATCTTTTAAAATGCAAGTCGTTAACCTCATTGCTGCAATACAAACAGTTATGCGAGGTTAGTATAAGGAAAGGGTTTATTAATCCTTTATTACTATTCGGTTTACCAACATAATTTTGTTTAATTTGTGAACTGCTTTAGTCCAATCTTCGAAAAACCCATTCTTCCATGAATAAAACGGATCCTTATCCTCGTCCAGGAGGGATTCCCTTAGTTTTCTAAGATCGTTGCGGTACAAAAGTGAAAAATTGTAAAAGCCCTGTTCGTATTCTAGAATGCTGGTTAATTTAATTAATTTCTCCACTAGCATATTTACTGGTCAATTTTGCATCTGTTTAGGAATCAGTTTGGGTTTTTGGGAATTATTTGAGTAACTTATAGAAAATATAATTTGTTCAATACTTTGAAAGCAATTCTTTCTTTAAGTGCCTCTTATTGCTATCAACATCTTCGTTATAATTGCAAAACTTTTATTTGGATAATCCTCCGGATGTGTGGATTAGAACGACTTTCACTATTCAAAAATGGATGAATTCAAAATGTTCCTTAAATAGTGTGATATTTGTGCAGCAGTATTTGTTTAAGTATTTGGAATTTTTATAATTTTTGTCAGATGGGATCTCAATATCGTCTTGAAATATTCGAACTTGCTGTATTCAATTTGGATAATTTCTGAAAACTTCTTAGGACCAGATTTGTTATTTTGGTTTCTAATACCAGATCTAACATGTATTATTCAAAATACTGGCTGATCTATTGCTATTGCTGCCTTTTTACATGTTTTGACTGTTAGCTGAAATTGTTGCACAACAATAAATTTCTTCATTATTTATAAATTACAAATACAATTGCAAATCTTCATTATTTCTTTTTTCTTCCATCCCCAAGATGTATGACCACTCGTCTTTCATAAAGTAATTTAAATTCCTACACTTCTTTAATTTTCAAACTAAATTAATTTTTTAATCAGCGTATTTTTATACAGATCAAAAATTTTTAAATGTTGTTATCAGTTTTGAGTATGGCTATGCTGCTATCTGTCCCTTGATCTACCGTTAAAATTCATGAAACTGAGGTTCAGCAAACCGTATTTTATTAATGTTACATAGATCATTCTTGCAAGTTTCAATCTCTAATTGCATACGTTTTTGATCATTCACAGAATTAAGGGATTACGGTTATTCTGCATAGATAATGTGATAGACCATCTTAATGATTAACTTCTTGTATTCCAATTAGTTATCCCAAGTTTAGTTAAATCGTATATTTATTTAGATTCACGCATTTTCATAGGTGCATTCTTCAGGTGACTTCAGTGTCATTTATTTGTGTTGTAAATGAGATGAATAAATTTCTAATCAGAAAAAAAAATAGCTGCAAAGATAGGGGTAATGATTATTAAATCCAAAATATATTTTTAAAAATTCAAATTAAATTTAAAAAAAACAGAACGATAACCAAATAATGATATGTAACATGAAAACATACAATGAAAAGTAAAGTATGTGTGATGTTGCTATGTGATGTGAAATAAACATCACTAATTATACACTTGACGGCAAGAAACCGCAGGAGAAAAATAACACAATTTAATGTTACCCTCTTCCTATCATATCTTTCGTGTTCTAATTAAATTAGAATAATTTCATAGATTCGATGAGACGACTGCAGTCAATGCACCTGCACTTAATTTTTAGGATTTAAGATAATTTTCAAAGCGCTGCATGACGTATCTCTGTAATAATCACAGTCACTTCAATTAGTTTGGTTCATCATCGATTCCAAATTTTCTGTATGAACACCATCGTTGCAATCTATGTGATCAGTTAACCAATGAAGTAAATCAACTAGACGATCATGTGCTTCCTTGAGGACCTATAAATTACGATTTCTTTTTTTTTCCATTATTTTGGAAGAAAACTTGAGTGAAATGAAAATAGTTCGCAAAAAATGAAGACTAACACGAATCACTTGAACATAATCTCAAAAAAAGCCTTACTTCATCTTTCAATTCGTGCACATTGTCAGTTTCTGCCAGCTTTTCATTCAATTTTTCGATGTAAGATATTAGATTAACAAGTTTACTCGTAGCATGTTCACTCAATACCTGAAGCACGGATAATTAGTAGTACAAATGCGTTAGTCAAATGACATAACATCTTGCTTGTTTTCTACTATTTTCAAAGATAACAATATATTATCTGTAGGGTAATTTATATAAAAACTATTATAAACAAAAAAATAAGTTAACTACAGAGAATCTAGATGAAAGGACAATAAGGAATAGCAATACAGGAAAATACGAAATAAAGGAAGGAGAAAGAAAGATTCGTAAGATAAATAAAATCCTCGATTTTCAATCAATTTTAAGGATATAAATTAATTTAACTGCATTAATTTAACTTATAATTAAAAATTACTTTTCCAGTTGTTTCTTCCAGCATGCGAAGTCGCTCAGGTAAAATAGATGAAGTATGTTGTAAATAACGCATTAGCATTTCTTCGGGATTCTTCTTTAAACGTTCTCCTTCCATCTCCAAAGACACCTTTAATTCATCCACTGATGTCTGCAACTTTCCAACCTTACCAGCAACCCACGATTTATTTTTACGTACAACGTCAGCCTGAAATTTGGGATGCAATAAAAGAATTCATTTTTTAGTATATTTCTTGAAGAAATATATCAATTTTTTGTGATATATCGATATATCAACATTTCTTTCGAGATGATATCTCAATTCCTTGCAATATATCAATTTCTCTTTTTAGCCATTTTCGCTAATATATCAATTTCCGACAAAATATTGCAGAATTTATATCTCACAGAAATTATACTATTCATTTCTATGATTTATCCCTTTATAAGAAATACAACTTTCTATTTCATGCAATTCTGTATTTCGGATAATTTTGGAGCATTTTGTAATAATTTCAGTTTGCTTATAGATGCTTCTGATGGTATACTGCTGCGACACCTTCAAAACTGTTATCTATATTCAAATGAAAAATAAAACTATACCAATGAAATAGAATTACTCAAGCACTCTACAATGCTTTGTGCATCAAATTGCGTCCAATAAAGTCCTCCAATACAATTCTTCGAATTTTCTAAGATACGATGACTAAGATCTTGGAGACGAGTCCAAGGTGTGCTTCCGCTATTACTGCTTTCGAGTGATACACCCATCTTCGAATGAGCTATCCTGTTGGCCTCATCCAAAATACTATTCGCTCGTTCCTCAACTTTCTCAGTAGAAGCCTTAAAACGACATTTACTTTTTCTTTGATTCAACTTTTAAAACAGGTTAGTTCCTTAATATGATCTACTTTCTCCAAGCAATGTTATAGTAACCAAAAATATTCAAATCTAATTCTTTTCTATATATATTGTTGCTTCTTACTTCTGAAAATTCTTCCTCTTCTTTTTAATATACGGCATAAATAATTCAGTCATTGCGTCACCATGAAATATGCTATGAAAAGAAAGAACGCAAATAAGATCTTAATGGAAGTGATAATGAGAAATATAATCAAGAATAAGTATATAATCTATTGATAGTATAGTAGGCTAGCAGATAAATCCTTTCATTTGTAAACGGTATTTAATTTATATCTTTGTCAGTGTCATGTAGAACTTACTCGTGAAATTTGCTGCACTTTTTCAGATAAATCAGTTACCATTTGTCGGGCTGTTGCTTGTGCATTCTGTAAAATCTCACGTTGCAAAATTCATACTTTCATAGCTTTGTAGTTAAAAATTTTTTCACCAAAACCTTACATTTATTAATAACAGAGTATTAATATTCTAACATCGAACATATTAACATCTTCAGAGATCATTTAATAATAGGTGCAACTACACTGAAATACATTAATATCCTAAAGTTAGAACTGTCAGTTATTTACTTTAATTTTATGCTAATTATGATATAACGGTGAAATTGTTTCTCATTGCGGTTCATTATAGATAACAATTTGCAAATGTAAGAAAACTAGTCAAATCCCAATAATTATTCGGTAAATTCAGCACTCATTCTAAAATTTTCGACTATTAGTTTTGACAGCCAAGCAATTAACAAGACTGAGAATAGCCGTAAATAATTATTCGTCTTTTTTATGAAAGGAAATACGCCAATGACAATCATATAATTTAATAGTCATTTGAATATAAACTGATTTCCTGCAATGGGAAATTATATTTCAAAGTACAAAAAGTTAGAATGGACTAATTTATTCTTTAGAAAGGAAAAATAAACAGAAGTAAAAACCGCTCTTGACATAGAAACATGTTCCAGTGCTTCTTTTCCACTCAATATAGCGTTGAAGAGCATGGTAACGATAGCAATTAAGACTGTTAGATTAAGCTGTATCATTATCACGATAATACTCAGACCAAATGTAAGCACAGTTTCCCATAAATGCTTTGCTTGATCTGAAATTTGTTACAAAGTAAACTGACCAATAAATTATTATATGATACATTTTTAATTTATTTACTGCTTATAAAATTATATTTTTCAATGATTTCATTATCACCAGATAATTCATTTTGACAGTCTTTGACTATCGAATTCATGTGATATAAACATACCATTCACATTAGTCTGCTGATATCGAGTGTAAAGATCAAGTGAATGAACATATGCTACTTTGAATCCTTCTTCAATTTTACCAAATGTTTTCTCCACATTTTTGCTGCTATATTTGATTCCATTATATATATTAAGAATCTAAAATAGGATAAATTATAGGTGAAGTTATACAAATGAGTAATAGAATGTAACATAATAAAAGTGAAATACAATATGCATAAATATTTGTTAATTTTTTAATAAATTGAAAAAATCAGTATTACCTGTTGTACAATAACAAAAGAATATAAGTATTGAATGAACTGATTCAATACCATATGTATCTTTTCACCGGAATTCGGATAATCTTTTCTTTCTTTCCCATCTTGATCATTCATTTTGGCGTTCGTTATCTCAAGAAATTGATCGATAAACCAATCTAAGAAATTTTTTTAATTGAAGTAAAGAAAATGATAAACAATGTATATGACAACGCACAACAAGTATTGATTTATTCTTTTCTAATTAGGTTCATTAGCATAGATCGCGAGAAATATATGGAAAACAAAAGTTTATTAACGCTTAACTATTTCGACTGTTCTTTTTCTTCAAAAGGAAAAAATCACTTTTTTGCGATAGCGTTAGTAAAGGAAAAAACCACTTTTCTGTGATACCATTAGTACTGGTTCATTCTTTTGTTTGTGATTCATTTATTTACAATTAGCTTTTTTTAAAGAAGGACTATCAGTAATTGGAAAAATGAATTCTTGTATAGAAGAGCAAGAAGAACAGAAATTCTGAGTTATAAAAATAACAGATATAACAATAAACGCAATAGACAGAAGAACAGTTAGATAATTGTTTGTGTACAATTTAAATTTCGGACAACTTCATGCTGAAACTCGATCTCGATTGCTATTTATTTAAACAAAACCGTATAAAACTAATTTCATTTATTTCAGATATAGTTAATTTTTAAGAACTTTTTGACAATTCTTCGTAAGAATATAAAGAAAACTGAAAAAGGAGCAAATTCTGGAATTATTTTCTGGATAAATGCTTACTAGAATATACCTGAACTATTGCGCTTATAGTAAGTAAGTTTCCTTTAAATGTAATAAGATTAATTATTGTATTATTTGCAAAGCTTGCAAGTCAAGATAGAAAGGAGAATATTCTAAAAGATGAAAAAGAGAAAATAATAAAAAGAAAATTAGAGGGCTATGCTCTAAATATATTTGTTGAACAAATAAGACAATATTATTTTTAGCAAACAAAGAAACTAATATTTTAGCAAATTTGCAGAGGTACGATTGGAAAAATGAGCAAAAGCAAAGAGAGGGTAGCAGAAACGGTTCTAATGACAACGAACATACCAAATAAGGTTTATTTATCATAAAATTTGATATTATTCAAAGTTATTGAAAATATTCATTAGAGATTTTGCAATGAAGAAAAAATCCTTCTTCCTCTTGATATTTTCGCATATTAAATGAGTGTGATTTTACAAAGATGCAAACGACAAAAGTGTGTTGAAAGAAAGATAATTTTCAAAATTGTATTGAAAAGAGTAGTTATAAAACTTAAATATGATTTCCTTCAATAATACATTTAGTAGTAATTTTCGAAAAATAGCAAACTCCGAAATTTTCAGGGAAAAGCGGAAGAAAACGCCATATCAATGGATAAAAATGGCGAAATAATTTTAAGGATACATGCAAAACCTAATGCAAAAATAACACGTGTCATAGGTTAAGCAATGTGTTAATTAATTATCATTATTTATAAGCAATTTTCTGTTTATAAGTTATTGAGATGGAAAATATCTCAAATTTATTCATTTTGCATCTCTATGACTAGAAGATAATTAAAACTGAATTTAATTATATTTGTTCTGCAGAAAGAATTTTGAAGTAAGCTTTTTAGTTAATTAAAAACAGTACTGTAATGACAATTTTATTTTATGTATTGGTACGAACGAAATTGAACTTGCAATTGCGGCACCTCCACGTGATGGTCAAGCGAATGAAACATTGATTAATGCTATGATGGACATTTTGCAATTGCGTAAAAATGAAATTATATTTGATACGGTAAATTTCATCTTCGCTATTTTTTTTCAACCTATTTATAGTAACAAAATAACTACGAAGATGGTATAGCTGAGGAAAAGTTCATGAATTAATGAATGAATCAAAATAGTTAAAAAGCAAAGCAATAATTAGTTAACATAACAAATAATGATATCTTAATAAGCTCTCTTATTCTCGAAGAGTTTTGAAAATAATTGAGATAGAGAGAAGAAACTAACACAATATGATTGATTTTCACGGTATTCAATGAAAGATGTATGTAAAAAATCACAAAATAACTTTTAAAGTTTACAAAGAATGGATGTAAGAAGAAAGTTTAAAGGCTTGTTCAACGCTTATCTTCAAACTTTGATATGCAAATAATCGATATTTCAATAATAAGCGATATGCATCTCACATAATCTTTGATCCACTAAAGTATGAAAAATGAAGATCTATTGTATCACCTGTTTATAACTGAAAACTTTCGAATCAATAAAATCAAGTTTTAGGGTGCTCGGTCAAGGTCAAAAATCTTACGAGTAATTAGCAAACGTATCACTCTGGAAGAGATACGTGAAAAACTGGAAAGAAATGCCAGCGAGAAGAGATGATTTGGGATGAGAAAAAAAAACTGTTTGATCTATGTTCGTAAAAACCTATATTTGAGAAATCGAAATGTTCATTTCGCTTTATTTTTCAATTCTGTATTTCTCAGGAAATTTCACATTTACTTTTGTAATTTCCAAATAGTATCGCATGAAAAGTGCTTTCAATTTTTTTTTTGTTCCACGATCCTCAGATATAAATTGGCAAAGATAAAATTTGCGATCAATAAATTAACTAAGCTGATTTACTTGCTTTCATGTTCTACAAAAAACAATTAATACTTATACTGGTAAAAAGTTATCTAGTCTTGCTAAACTTAACATTAATTTCCGATCTCTCCAAAGAATTAACAACACTCAAGTATACATATATTTAGTTCGGACATATTATTTATTGAACTGCTGTGAAAAAACGGTAATATCATAAGATGCAAATGTAATAATATTCTATATCGTTTCGTGCACAGAAAAATTAAGGAATTAAAGGGACAAATTCTCAGTATATTTTTATTTGCATAAAATCATATAAGTGCATAGAATATACAGCATGGGAATCAGTGGATCATTGAAAAGTAATATGAAAGATCAGCGGGTCAGCGAAAAATGACATGAAAGCAATATGCTACTTTTAAAAGCAACTTTATGAAAGCAACTTTTAGATGCGTCTAGATGGACAAATGCGAAGGATATCATTGCCATGATTAGATATAAAAGTACGCATTAAAATGATATGTTTAAAAGCAATGGAAAAATGAAAAGATCAAGATATCCAGTCAAGCTATTAACAAAGATACTATATACTATTATGCTGCTACTACCGGGCTCAGAGATATAATAAACGTAAATAGATGAAGTCAAAGAATACATATTTCAAATACATTTCCGAAACTTACATTCCTTTTCTTTCCGCAAATGGTGGAAGGAAAACACTTATGCTCATATCATATATCATAGCGTAAGAAATCAATATCATAGCGTAAGAAGTGAAATTTTGATAAATTTATTAGAATTTTTAAATTTATCAAACTTTTCTTTGCTGCTTAACAAAAATCAGAATAAAATTTAATAAAAAAAAATAAAAGAGAAACCAAACAAAAATTTTTTCACCAACTTGAAGTGTTATATCCGAGCACGGATAAAATAAACACTTTTATGTATATGTTCATATTTTAAAATAAAGAATACGATTAAAAGCATGCAATGACTCACAGGCAGGAGATTAAGTGCAGATATTTACAATGGGTATAAGCAAGACAAACAGATCAAGCCAAATAGTAAAACTTTCTGGACAAGCTGAGAAAACTGTTCAAAAGCTAAAATGAACTTCATTGAATCCAACATTTTCATGTATTTTTTGCAGTGTTGAGATAATTCACCTAAACAATGCAACACCAGCAGGACTCAATATAGAAATTTAGAACAAGAATCGATGGGAAACGAACAACATTAAAAAATATAAGAAAATAGAAATCGATGTTGGTATCATTTCTTCCTCCATTCATCAAATACTGGATCCATTAAGAAAACAAATATTTCAAGATATTATTGAGCTAAAAAAATGAACAAAAATTATTTTATTCTCAGGAATTTCATAGATTGTTTTTATTTGAAATCTAAAATTGAAATTTGAATTTGAAATTTAGGCTAACAACTCCAGTCCACTTTTTGAAAGAACTTGCTCGCTTTTTATTAATATTAACGAACCTTATTCGCTATTTTCATGTTCACAGAGAATACCAGCTTTTTTCATTAGATGGTACTCAGTATTCTTAAGAATTTTTATTTCTCGAAAATTGAATATTTCACTATTCTTAAATTTAAACAAGTAGATCCTTATAGTATATGATCATCTTATTTTTTTGCATAACCTAGTGAGAAATTTAAATAACTAAAAGTTCAAAAACTACCTTTGATAGGTATATCGTTTGCCCGAAGATGCTGTGGTACCGGTAATGAATAAGAATCATCACCTTTTGACCTAAGCAAGCAACTTACCGCTTCAACCTGGAATCAGCACCGAAATAGAAATGTAGCATAAATTGTTAGGATACAAAATAAAAAAGTTAACATCTTAAAATATTACATAATTCACCAATATAAATAAAGTATGTCCCAACTAATGCATAACTTGCATCTCGAGAAATTAATTACAAAAAATAAAATAAAGCTTATTGAAAACTAAATATTTACTGCATATTTAGCGTTTTGTTTGTTCTAAAAAGTTTGCAAAAAATTGAGTGAATAAATCACGTTAAATGTAGCGTTGAGATCATTTGCACCCATATGTCCAATGTGCCGGAAATCCGTTGGACCACCAATCATTGAACGATCTATCCTTATTCGAGCAATCTGCAAAAAGTTTCAGTTTGATTGAATAGCGAATAATTAAAACTAATGGCCATTAATTAATTTCTGTAATTTTGTAAATACGAAAATATCTTTTCCATATGAGACTAAAAAATCGCTTGACTATAACTCAATAAATAAAAATAATAAAGTTTACCCTTATTTTCGAATTGGTAACAAATTTGTCCACATCTTAATATCAGTTTGAAGCTTGTAACTACTAGCATTCAAAAAAGAAGAATAAAATCATCAAATAATGGTAATGACTTGTCTATCTTGCCGAAATTAATGAAGTGAAATAACATCTGTAAAATAGTCAGTAGTTGCAATGCACACATAAGTTATGATAAGCTTACTTCTGATTGTGGCGAAATACAACAATTGAGAAACCAAAATCGTGGACTTCGTCGAATCATAGTTTGAAAGATGACCAAAAGAATAAACCGATCAACAAGAACTGGAAAACAGTTAGCTTGTCGTTGTTATTGCTTTCGTTGTCGCAATTATCGATGAAATAATTATATTGACCAGTCAGCACAAAACGCCAAAACAGGAAATCGGTGACGATTGACAGAATAACTGACCGTGTAGTTATTACAGTCTAAAAGAGAGAAAGAATGGGAAAATCCTGCGAGTCACAAAAGATGCGAGAAGTTCAACGAAATTACAGAAATTACAGTTTATTCAATACGCCTAATAATATATGACAGCAGTGCAATTTTCCACCCCATGTTGATGCTTATGATAATAGCACCGACTAATAATAATTTTGCTATTATGATTATTTGCTACCTTTATTATCACTGACATTGCTTTCACTATTATTATTATAAGTAGGAAAAATGTAAATCATTAATTACAAAATTCCCGATTAATATTTGATCACTTATAAAACTCTTATAAGGTTAGTGAGTAATTAATAATATAGGGATTAGTGGAATGAAAAAACATTTAGTTAACCATACTAGATAATTACGGAGTAAATTACTAAGCGATTGATTATATAAATGAGTAAGTGTATGAGAGCGAACAATTTAACATGTTAATGATAAATTTATTCTATTTATTTTACAAATCACTCATTCAGTACATAGATTATGGTTAGAAACTCAGTGCAAAATCAATTCAATCGATAAATAAGTATATAGGAGGTAATAAGATCTTTTCCAACTGTAGCTTATAAGCTACAAGTGGTCTTATTATTTACACAAGTAATATAACATTAGTTTTTAAAAAATAAGAAAGCATGCAGAAGCTTAAGTGTAATACGTTAATAATACAAAAAGATACGAAAGACGTAACACACGTGAAAGACGAACGACACAAGTCAATATGAACAAATAATAGCAGGATATATTAGTAAGGGAAGAGTATTTTTCATAACATTCCAACTGTACATTTTTCGCAACAGCGAATATGAGATAAAATACTTTGGAAGAGAATATGAGATCAGTAAAAATTCAAAAAAATTATAGGAAAAGAAATGACAGCAATGAAAAAATAATATGAGAATTACGAAATTGATGGAATTAGATGGATTGAAAAAACTGGTAAACAGTCACTTCTGTAATGCTTTTAGCGATTAGGAGTCATATAGAATGAGTAAGATACAGGAAGAGAGCGAAAGAGAAAGAGAGAAATGATGGATGGGAATGAGAATTGTAATGCAACGTTTATAAGGAAGTGAAATGAAGAAATTAAAAGAACAGTTAATGGATGCAAATGAAAAAAGTATTCATTTGGGATAATTTCTAAAAGTTAGTTTATTGATTAATACTTTTCGGTCTATTGAGATTTCATCATTTGAGTATGTTATAGTTATTGTAAGTAATATTAATCCTTATTAAATCATTTTATCGATGCTTTAATAAATTCAATTCGATATAATTTTATTTTAGATGAGATGGATGGAAACTGAAACGTTAAAAAGGTATTAATTAATTTAATCATTTAATTTAAATTATCTATTCAACTTAATTACTGGTGAATTGGTGGTGATTACATATTTCTTAAGGTTTATTATTGATTAATATCAAAGATAAACATAAACAAATATACATATGCTATAGCTAAATTTGAATTTTACTTCATTTGAATTTCATAATTTAATCCATTTGATTTCACTGTATTTGTCTGCTATTGTTTATGAATAAATTAATTGAATGAAGTGTGAAAGGTTAGCTTGTTAAATTTTTCATCAAACTTCATATTTTTAAATAAGAGAAATGAAAATTTATTTTTCAAAAATAGCCATATGATCAGAAAAGATTTTGAAATTGGATTGTTTAGTATATCTATCAAATAACTACACATTTAAAATCATCATTGATGAAAAATATAAATTTTATTTTATATAACTTATTCGACGAACAAGTTGATGAGTCTTTTTCTGAAAAGTTAAAGATACAAGTTGAACAAATGATATGTTCAACGATTACTTCAAAATATCATTTTTCATTTGTCATTTTCAATTATTTCCATAATGAATTTAAAAACTTCAAATTCCACTAATTTTTTCATCATTTACGAGAATTTAGTAATAATGACTGGTTTTACTGTTGAACTGTTATCAGTGATGTCATATAAAAAGAGCAATGGTTGATCGAATTTGATTCAAAAATATTACTTTCTAATTGAATTATTGTATTATTCATGAAAAGTATTAATAAGCTTTTCCTCTTGCAAATTCTAGACATTCTAATCAAGATTTATAATTGTTTTACTATGAATGTTTGTTTTCGTTTGTCTAAACTTGTTTTTTTTTGAAATCTTAAACAAAGCAATCTGAGCAAATTGTGAAAAAATTGATTTCAATTCTAATATAAACTAAAATTTTTAGTATTTTAAATGTAAAGGAAAGAACAAAAAGGATAAATGGAAATTTTCAATTGGAATGCATCATGACGTGCTCCTTTATTGTGATTATTATCAGTAAAAAGATAGGTCACATTATTTCACAAACAAAATCAAATTCTCTCCTATTATCTTTCCAAGAAAAAAAGATATTTTTTTATGTCATACAAATTAAATAAAAGGATAGAAAGAGAATGAGTTCAAATGATAGATAAATCAAGTTTTATTGTTTCTTTCTTAATCAGAATTTCCAATATAAGGTCTTATCATTTAAAGAAAATTATATCCATAGGTTATC
>JABVXU010000446.1:0-44768 GCA_013365365.1 Cruorifilaria tuberocauda
ATGATAATAATAATAGTAATAATAATAATGATAGTAATAATAATAATAATGATATTAATAATAATAATAATGGCATAATTGATAGTAATACTGATAATTAATAATTAAAGGAAGTATATAATGACATGATAGTAAATAATGATGATGATTAATAATAATTAATGGTGGCGACAATAATAATAATTAATGTTAATAATTAATAATTAATAATAATAGTAATAACAATAAATAATAATAATAATAATGATAATACTAATAATAGTAATATCTTCGTAGTAATTTAAATTAAATTAAATTTTACTAAGAATAAGTAAAAATTAGTTACCTACTAATAATTTTAAAAATTAAATTTTTTTTTTTACTGCAAAGAATTTTACCAATTTTTTTTTCAAAACGTTGTACTTGCTTCTACGCATTCTATACCATTTCATTTTCTCAATCTTTTCTTCATCTTCTATAATACTATTTCTCAATAACTCTTTTCATCTCTGTATGAGCATGCTAAAGTGAAATAGCAGTAGTTCGATATGTATTTGTGAGAATACTCTCAACAAAAACCTGTTGATTGTGGATATCTCATCCTAACCATTTTCCCTTTCCCATTTACTTAGCTTTTAGCTTCTTCTTATCGTTATATTAGCTTATTGCTAATTGATAAAGTTAAACGTTATATTATTTACTTGATTCTTACTTATCCATGTAAATGATAGATTTCCATCTATCATCACTTTCCTTCTTCTAATCTTTTTGCTTAACTTACTTTCATATTCTTATAACTTCCGTAATTATTATTAACATTATCGTTTTAACGTTAGCAATTTACGTAAACACGGAAAAATTGTTACTTATTGACTATCATGCATTTTTGAATTATCATTTTTGTACGCTTCCATTTAGTTAATTAGGAGATCTGTTAATTAGGAAAACTTGCAAAAATATTTTTATTTTTATATCATTAAAGATTATGAAACAATTCAAGTTCTGACATCAGTTAAATTGATTAAAATCTAAAAGTTAGTAAAGACAGTAATCACAATTTATTGATATTATTGATTTTTGTTTATCAGTCAAATTATTAAGTATTATTGGATTTATCAAATTTCTAGTAGGATTTATATAGAAATCATTCAAATGGCATTGAAGCTAAATGAAGTTTGCTATAAACGTAATATCTTCTTATTTCAAAATTGAAATTTAGATTTTATATGAGACAGATTACTGGTAAGACTAAACTGATAAACTGATAACAACAACGATGATTATAATTCATTGTAATGATTTTATTAAGTTATCATTTATTAAGGATGTAACAAAGTTTATCGTGATATAGTTAAGCCTATTTGCTAAGATTGTTTTGCTAAGACAATTTATCTTACTCATTAACTTTTCTCATCGTCTTCTACTTTTTACTTCCATGAAAATTCATTTTTTATAAATCGAGTTAAAATTTTACATTGTCTAGACCTTTAGCTTACAGCAATCTAGCTAAATTTACTTATAAAAATGGAATTGAACGGAATGGCAGTATATAGAGAGGTAGAATGTCTGGCTAGTAAGCTAATTAGTTAATTAATGAAAAGAGAGAGAAGTAATCGTTGCAAAATGTTCTTGCTAAGTCAGAATAGTTTATTATCCATCGTAATTAGCTATTCTGGAAGTCGATGTTCATCATTCGGGTGTTATCTGGGGACATCCATCGGGATGAAATGATAGCGGGATTAGGAACCGATATTTTAGGGGGAAAATTTCATAAGTGGAAGGATAGGGTTGCGCAACTTTTCAATGAAAATTGCGGTCATCGATTGTTTAGCAATTGAATAAGATTTCTGCAATTTGATAAATTTACAATTTCTATTTCATCTATATGGTTAGTAAATGATGCTGTAGATAAGGATAATAGTTAGAGAAGATAGTGATAGTGATAGTGATAATGACAGTAGTGAACTATAACGATAGCGGTTGATGATTAAGATAATAAATGCCGTGCTAATGATGGTAGAGTGGGATAATGACAGTGATGATGTTATATGATAATCGTAACAGATGTGATAGTAGTAAATAGTGATGGCAAAAATATTGGCAAACAGTAATAATATTGATAATAACGATAATAATAATGATAAGGATACTGGTAATTAATTATAGTATTAATTAGCATTAATGTATTAATGTAATTAGTATTAATAGTACTAATGATGATGAAAATTGTAAATAAATAATGATAAATGTTAAACTATACTGCAATTTATTGCATTAGGAAAGTATCAGTAAGTAATAAGAGTGAGTAGATGAAAAAGAAAGAATCGAAATGTTAGGTAATAATCTGATGTAGAAGATACATATGCAAACAGGTACATTGTATTCTTACATATACAGATTTGTATATGTATAGATCTCTCTACACTTATACACATATACATACATACAAATTGATATACATGCGTACGTACGCGTAGACACGCGTGTATAGAAAAAAGGTAGAGGTAGTGGAATTGAGAGAGTAGAGGGTAGTTTTAGAGTTCTTGAAGATGATGATGGAAAGAGTGATTTTAAAGAGAGGGAGAAGAGAGATTTTGTCAGTTGGTTGATATGAGTGGAAGGATTGAATTGTTGAAAGAGACGAAACCGTTGACGTGACAATAATGCTTTGCGCGGTTCACTCTTAGTAGTAATGAATATCTCTTCTGTTCTCATCTTCTTATCAACATTTTGTAACATTATTTTTACTGTAATGAGTAGCACGAGTTTTTAACGCAATTAAGGTATTACTCGATATGCCGTTGTAATGTTGGAATTGAATTCTTTCGAGATATCTTTGAATATTGAGAAATGATTAGAAGTAATTATAAGTAATTGAATGTGATGTTGAAGAAAAGAACGCTAAATTTCGTTATTGTAGGCCTATTTCTTAATGTATTATAATACTGTTTTGTAGCTGTGCAATTCAGAAGAATCAACTTTGTATAATTAATTAATTGTTAACTTGAATCTTTAATATGTAGTTAATTTGAGGTATTGGCAAGGACAGTAACAATTAAGTGTGAGAAGAAAAGAACAAACAGTAGCAAGGGACGATACGATGTTCGCGATGGTATTCAAGAATTGTAATGTGTAAATCTTCATCAATTGGATATACATTTGATCAAGCAGTTAATTTGCCTGTTGTTTTCTTCCCACTGTTCTTTATTATTTGAAAATAGTATATTTGTTATTTGGATATAAGAAGAACGAATGAATAGTGGAATGGTGAGAGAGGATTCGGATGTCGCATTGGAAGCATCCCATTTCGCTTTTCTTCAACAGAACAAAAATGTTTTGGCCAATAATGTTCTCTGGAAACGAAAAGTATGTTTTCGTTATCGCACATTTTTCATTTTACTAAATAAATCATTTACTTGTTAGTGATTATCTCCTATTATTATCATGGATATTGAGAAGAAGACTTATTCATTATATCAAAATTTTGGATTAAATGCTTTTATCGCGATTATTACAACTTATAATAAATTTTTATCTATTTTTTTGCTCATGTATTTAAGTTGTTAGATCAAATAAATTCGATAGTCATTATATTGCGTGTTAGCCGATAGGGACGAGAGCATTTATTGTTGGAGGCTATAATGTGAGTTTAATTTTCAACCATGAAATTATTTCCCTCCATATTTACGGTTTCATTTTCCATTCCAGTCTAAAGCATTTTGGATTTTGAATTAGATGAATGCAGCTATACTGGAATGTGCTTGAGATTTTTGAATCAGATATTCTGAATATGCTTTGTTTTATTTCAGTTATGAACTTGTAATTAGTTATATACTCAGTAATACTGGAAAATTCACTAGTAAATAAATTTACCGCTAATTATCATTGGTTAAGAGTTCACACGGTTCATATTTATTTTAATAATTCAAAAAGCTGCTTATCAGTCAGTCATACTAATACTTTTTCTCTATTAAGGAAAAACACACTGTATGTTTTTTATATGTATCAAAAAAATGATATTTCATTTATCGAAAATGAATCAGCTTTAGAATGACGTTAAAGTTTAAGTATTTTTAGCATCGTACAGAGGAGCATCAATATTCGCTTTCTATTAGCTCTCTTCGTTGTTGTATTTTTTTCTACATCTTCTGATTTTAAGTTTAAAAGATTTTAGGAGCTGCATAAAGTGAGGTCTTTTTTTATTTGACTGATTTTTCGTATTTTTATAATGCGGATGATGTCTTAAACATAATTACTTCTGTCTAAGTTCACCAGTGAAGTGTACAAAAATATGATGTAGTTTGAGAATCCAGTCTATATTTCGGTTTTATTATCCCTCTTTCTCACTCTAACACTTTCAGAATTGCATTAATAGATTATAACATTCATTTGCGAAAAATTTTTTTTAATTTTTATTTCATTTTCCGTTGCATATATTTAGTTGAATCGGTATTAGAGACGATCATTTTGTTATTGATTACATCTTCGTTATTTTTATGTAGTTGTACACTCATTATCATTATAACATTCCTTCTTGTAAAAAAAGAGATAGAACTAAAATAGCAATACTCGAAATGTGGAGAGATTTATGTCTTACTCTTAATCTGATCTCAGTTTGTATAAGAATATCTCCCTATGTTTTTTGTTTTTTGTTATTTATTAGATGAAGTGCTATTTACTCTATTCTTTGTTGCACTTTATTATTTGAGGAAGATTAAGATAAGTTATTTCGGTTCAAATTAAAAAATAAAATGGTTCTTTTATCGCCGTAGATGATGCGGTTCCTTTCTACAGAGAATGATTGCGATATTGAAGAGAAAGCATTGTTGAAGTGGATTTGACAGTGGATCTTAAAAGATTTTTGAATTAATATTTTCATGAATCTCAAAAATTTTACTTTTATGATATTTTATTTCAGGAACAACTGGTGAAATGGGAAACTTCAGAAACGAACCGTTTACCATCGATTCGAAAGCTTGGTCATGAAGCAAAAGTCAAATTTACAGTAAGTGTATTAAATATTAATATAATTCCTTACTTGTAGCCAGTATATTGTCTTATCGAGATAGTGAATTGATATGACTATAAAGTAATGCTAAATAATCCGATCTAAAGTTCAAGTCACGATTTCTTCTTTCCATCCTTTAAACGTTTTTACCTTTGTGGCTGCTGATTAAGCATTTAGTAAAACGAATTTTAGAAGCAGTAGGAGGTTTTTCTACATAAAAGTTAGTGCTTAAAGTCGAAACTTTTCAGGACGAAGATATATTTCTGAGTGCTTGTTTAAGTGGTGACCTAGAAGAAGTGCAAACATTACTCAGCGATGGTGCAGATATTAATACCACTACAGTGGATGGTCTTACAGCCTTGCATCAGGTCGTTTTGTTGTGTAATTTCTCAATTGCTGGTAATTTATTAAGCTTAAAGTTATAAATAACTTTTGATTATAATTAACTTTCTTCTTTTCGATCAATCTTATTTCAGGTCTCTACCTTTTCTGTCAGCTAGTTGCTGATAAATGATTTTTGCAACTCTTTTAAAATAATTGGAAGATTTTGGAAGCCAGATAGGATTTTTATATTCTCTAAATTATCTTGGGTGCGGTATTTCGAAATATCTAAAGAATATTAATGTTATCACAACTACGCTTCAATTTACGCTTGAAAAGCTTATAATTAATGTGCAGTTTTTGATTTTTAATATTTCATTCAAATTATATTTTAGGCGGTTATCGATGGCAAACCAAAGATGGTGCAATTTTTAGTGGAGCATGGAGCCAATGTCAATGCACAAGATAATGAAGGTTTACTTATGCGATTTTTTTATATTTGTGGTGAATGCTCTTATCTACTTTTTCATGGATGAACAACTTTTCCTTTTAGTCTTAATATTTCTTAAGCAAAAAAATTCGTGTTCCAGTTTTTAGGTTTTCTAGTTTACCAAGTGAGCATCCTCATTTTCATGATCAATTGATCCACCGTCTTATAGATAAGAATATTTTTGATTGTTATTCGAGGACTTCCCTCTCGTGTTTTTTGGCGAATAAAAGTTCACTTTTTTAGGTTGGACTCCATTACACGCAGCGGCTTGTTGTGGAAATGTTGATTTAGTCGAGTACTTATGTGCGGAGGGTGCTGATCTTTCTGTAACGAATACCGACAAGGAATTAGCTGTCGACTTGGCAGAGGAAGATGATTGTCGCTTGGCCCTAGAGGAGGAACACCAACGACAGGGCATTAATCCTGATGAATGTCGAAATAGGTGAACATATTTATTTTATATTAATGTATTAACAGTTACATATTGCCCAAGACTTTTTTCATTTAGCACATCTTAAAGGAGCTTGAAATGTGAACATTATTTATTTAGCGCATATTATGTTAGATTTGCAGCCACGCATCTACTTCTGAAAATGTAATCAAAAAATTAGAGTTTTAAGTTTCAGGAAAACTTCAACTGCTATAATTCTCCCTTTTTTTGAAGAATCAATATTGTATAAATATATTGCAGGGAGTTAACAATAATGAGACGTGATGCAGAGCAGTGGTTGAAGGATGGTGAAATGCATGATCATCCGCATTCTCGAACTGGCGCCAGAGCGCTTCATGTGGCTGCCGCAAAAGGGTTTCTATTTATTTCATTATTATGAGAAAAATGAAGTCAAGTTTTAGAAAATTATATATTAATCATACTGAAGAAATAAGCATTGATCAAAAAAATGTATTTTTATTGTTTAAGTTTTTTTTTACTTTAAATGCTATTAGCACTTGATTACTGTAATTTGTAATGCTTAATTCTTTCAGTTTTTTTAATGCTGAATTTTCCAAATATTTTTGCTCTTATTCTTCCACACACATAAATCATCACTTTCTAAAATGCTTTGAAATACTATCAAATTATTTCAGATATAACGATGTGATGAGGTTACTGCTTAAAGCTGGTGCTGATGTGAATTGTCGTGATCGTGACGGCTGGACCCCGCTTCATGCTGCTGCCCATTGGGCGGAGCATGAAGCTGCAGCTATTCTTATTCAGAATGGTGCTTCTTTCTCTGAACTCACCAATAATGTTCGTATTAGATAATTTCCGGACATAATATGTTTTTTTGGTAAAGATAAAGATATTAACGTAATGTGAAATATTCTAAGATAGTTCTAATTCTACTTGAAAGATAGTATAATATAATAGAAGAAAGTAAACGATAGTTCAGGATTCAGATATCTTTTTTCTACACGTGGATTAAATGAGTTAATTTGTCTAATTATCGGTTTCTTCTTAGCAGTGGATCGAAATGAAAAATAGATAAGCAGCGAATTGAATTTCACTAACTTTTCTGTGCTTATAGGGTGAAACAGTATTGAATGTTGCTGATAAAGATATCGTTGAATACTTAGAAGGGATGCAAGAAAAGGAACGGTTGAGACTAACCTCCAATAGTTCTGTTAATGTGTTGACGCAGTCTAACGCACCACTTAAAAGGTACAACTTTCAAAGTCTTTATTTATTATTTAATTCCTGAGGAAGAATATTAGCCATCCGTTTACTTTGTTTCATGTTTTCGTTCTCATAACTCATATCTTTTCCTCGATCTCTTTCCTTTAAAATTGTTAATCAAATTAGTCCTGTTAACTGATGAATTTTATAGAATAATTTGTGAGGATTTGACTTCTTCTTTGCTTATCATCCGCATATTTTTTTAGAGCTGGTTCGACGACTTCTGTGCTAAGAATGTCTACAGAAGAAAAGACAAAGAAAACAAAATTGGACGAACAAGATGAAAAAAAAGAGCTGAAGGAAGGTGATTATTCCTTTATTATCGAGGATAAATCTCCGTCTCCATCTGTAGAAGTTCGATTACCCTTCCCAGCGAAACAGCAAGAACCCGATACTTCTGAATCTCCCTGTGAAGAAGAAAGGTATATCTTTATCAGGAAGATTTTCACTTAGAATTGTTTTTCTCACGTGCTTTTGTGGAATAGTTTCGTCATATGGAAATTAAATAAGAATGCAAGAGTTAACACACTTTATGTTAGAAAATATTAGGTGGATTTTATATTGCCAATTTTTATGAAAGTTTGCAATTCAGATTGTCTTCTAAATCAAATAGCGAAGGTTGTAATGAAGAAATGACTGCCTCGATCGCCGAATCAAAAAGCAGTGATGCAGATAAGAGTGGATCATGTGCATCCGAGTCAGATATTTTTTCTGAATCTGATCAAAAGAAAAATGTAACGATGGAGGATAGATTGTCACGTGTTGCAACTTCAATCGCTTCATCTGCTTCTGCTCTTTCTGCTTCAACGTTCGTGAGCGAATCGAAATCTTCGTCCGAAATCTTACGGAATTCAACATCCCCTTCATCGTCTACAACTGTCGTTAGTTTTACTAAAAAAAGTTATCTGAAGTAGGAATTATTGCAATAGGCTAGTAAAACTTCGAATACTCATAGTTTAGTTGCTGAGTTAATTTAATTACAATGCATACATCACCACTAAGAAATAATACAACTAAATGGCTTATGATCCTGTAATTGTTAAGATTTCTCTATAAAATTTCTTATTAAGCGCCGTTGTTGTTAATGCTGAATGACTTTAAAATAACTCATTCGTTAATTATAACGCATGTTTTTATGTCGATGTGTCTATCTGCCCACTTTACAATATCCTCTTTTCTCTTGACTCATTTCTTATCGTTACAACATAATCATTTTTTACTATGAAAAGAGATTATGGATCATGTGGATCACAGATGTATCGACATAAAAGCACGGGTTTGTATTTGTTAGTATTTACTAGTATATAATCAACGCTTTTAAAGATGGTATAATCTCCAGTGTATCATCATGTTTCTTAGTTCTGGCAGACCGGAAGTTATATTTCTAGAGCAGTATGATATCACGATCTTCCAGTATTGATTCTAATTCTTCGATTGCACTGACACAGAATCAATCGAAGCTCAAAAGTTACACTGCAGATAAAGAATTTACAACAACAACAGCTTCCTTAGAGCCATCGACTCGTTTCAGTAAATCGTAAGCGAATACTCATTTCCAATTAAATTTAGGTTGTTTTGTGGTGTCGTTCGAAAAGTGACCTCGTTCTACTGTAAGAAAAATAAAGCTTTCTTATTGTGAAGGATATCTCCTTTGCTGCTTTTCGTGCTTTTATTGCTTGTGGTTTCGAAAGTTCTTTTTTCTTTTGCTTTCTATGAGCTATTTAGCGAATACCTTTTTATTTTGAACGAGATCCTTTGAAAATTATCCTTCATATGTTACTTATCAAAAGCTGTCAAATACCGAGATTTCTTTTAATTTTGATCAATTTTTAGTCTAAATTTCTCTAACATCACTCCTTGATAACAATTTTGGGCAATTTCCCTTACAATCACTGATTTTATGACTTATTGAGATCTGAAATTCATTTGTATCATTCTTTTTTACTTTTATGTCTTATTCTGCAACGATTTTTTACTGTCCTTTGGGTCTGTCTATTGCACACTCTGGATAGATAATTACAGTTACTCACGGTGAATCAAGTCATTTAAACTGTTGAAAAATTCAATCTTACGATCGGTTTGATTTTTCCTTTACCAAGATTACGAAAGAGATTTGTTTTTGTTCAATTTTAAGATATTTCATCTAATTCCGTCATTCTTCGTAAGGGAGACAGTCATTATATATATATGTTTCACTATTCTTTTCTTCTAACCAATATTCATTGCTTTGCATGGATTTATTTTGCCGCATGACATAGTGTGCCATCATTTTCAGCTGTCAATAAGTTTTTTTTCTGAATTTTGGTCTTGATTCTTCATTTCAAAAAAAAAACGACAAATTTAGTGTCAGCCTACAGCGATCAACATCAACGTCTGTCCCATGGATGCCTCTTTATCGTAGTTCTGCAATCAAAGGCCCGCTGCATCCGGCTTTTGCGCATTTTCAAGCTGCTGTACGACAGGCTGCTATCAGCAGTGTGAATAGAAGTCAACCAGTAACGAACGTTTGTTCATTGCAGTCTACCGTACCATCTTTTTCAAGGTGCTTCATATCTTTTTTGTTGTTTTTGTTTGTCGTGTATTGTTCATAAATTAAAATTATAATGCTTTATTGCTCAAATATTTCTACAATTGCCTTTTTATTTGAAACTAACCCTCTGAAAGCTTTAGAGGTAAATTTTTACCATATTTTCTTAGTTTTGTGGTACTTAACTAAATGATATATGAAAAAGAATGGAATCATGCATCTGTTTAAGTAATTGAATAGATTATTCATTACTGATGCTTGTTTTGAGCTACTATTGCCGTCGGCTAACCTAAACTTAGATGGTAACATATGGCTTTGTCTTTTAGTTTAAGCTTTTAAATATTTATTCGATCATGGCTTAACTTTGCATAATCAATTTGCCTTTTCCACTATTTGGTGAAGCAAATAATTGGAAAAGGGCCAGTATAAATATTATCATCACGATTTCAAATTAAAATAATTTGATATTAGTAGAGTCGAAATATGTATCATTTTGAAAAAGAAATCAATCATCTGGTGTACCATGTCCTATTGAATCTTTAATTCCTAATATAGCTATGTATTTTTCATTTCCTTTGAATCAAAATTTGCTAGTGCATGAGAGCATTTTATTATTTTTGTTTTCCTAATGACAAAAGTTTCAGCAGTGATTAGATTTAATCAGTATTGTCGTATAAGGTATACCCTTTCGGTCTAGACTATGTTGTATTCTGTAATCATGTTTACTTGTAGATTTGTTTTAGGAAAAATTTAGATTTTAAATGATTTGAATCAGTTGTGAGTTGCTGGTATTATACTAAATGGTTGTATTTAAGGGGATCTCTTGCAACACCACCGATGGAACCAAATATGCCAAATGAAAGTGAAGCTGAGCGACGAAGTAGAGCAAAACGACAAAGAGACTCTCGCAGGTTCAGTGCTTATTAATTATTTTAAAATTGTTAAAATCATATGACGAGTATGATAGGTCTTACGTAAAAGGACAAAGTCAGGTGTAAAAAAGGCAGAAATACAATAGCCATATTTGATATACATTTGTTTGTTTGTAACATAAGGACAATACATAAGGATCAAATGTCGTTCATGTTTGTCGAAATCCAGAAATTAGTAAATATAGAATATAAATATTAGGTCGACTCAAGGAGTAACTCGAGAGCAACTACGCGTTGCCACAGCGCTCACTGTTCGACGCGATGACAAAGACAGAGAATGGGAGAATGAAATACAGAGAAATGGAAAAAGCTCTTCCTCATCGGTATGATCAATTGTTTGCATTATTAAAAAGTTGTTCATGGACCGTGCTGCCATAGTTCCTTAATGTTTCAAATGTTTTTCCATCGACTGCAATGACACAAATATACTTTATGCTATAGTTTGAAATATTAACATATCATTTATACAATAATTGGATTATTCTTTATTTCTGAATCCAAGGTAATAATAAGGTATCTTTTCAGGAATCCACTTCATTGTATGAAATCGAAAAAAAAGTTGAGGAAGAAAGAAAAGACTTTGATTCTAAGACATTCTCTTCTAGTCAATCGCTTTCTGCTGTTCGTCGTCGGTCGCAAGTAAGTAGAGGTTTTTTATCGGATACTTAGATTTATTTAGTTATTCGTTTAGTTGATTTCGACAAATAGTTTGTCGGTTATATGAAAAAGCATTTAAAGTTTAATTTAGAATACACTGTTTCATCTTAGGCTCCAAGAACAACACGACGTGTGACAGGCCCAGTTCGGATTGACGATCTTCAGAGTGAAGAAGCATCGGACGATTCAGCTCAGAAAAGTAGTGGTGACATATCTTCAACTCACACAACCACACCGTCACCTCCCAGTGTCGATCTCTCAAATCCTAACATTGCTACTACTTCTTACAACTTTAGAGACAATGTTCTTGCAACCACTACTTATACTCAGGCTGCTCTTGCTGGTAAAGTAAGGACCACGCAAGTATGTCATATTTGCATATATTTATCATTTAAATTCTTTAAAATTAAAAATTTTTTGTATTCTATCTTTTCAAAATAGCCGAATGTGAGTTGTTCTACTATTCAATTTTATATGCTTTTAATGACAACGGGACTGTGTGTTTGGCAGTTATTTGTTTCTGTTCAATACAGTTACCTACTTCCCTTTCTATTTTTCCTGTTCTCTATTGGTGTAAGTTACTGAAGTTTTAGATTCAATTTATTTTGCCCTCTTAGAAAAGTATTTTTATTAGTGATTATTAGTGAATTTTTACTAGTGAGTGATAGTATCTGCCAAACATTTTTATTAGTGAATTTTTACTAGCGAGTGATAGTATCTGCCAAACATTAATTATTCATAACTGAAGTATTGAGAAGGATTGAGCCCTCATTTAAGGGGGATAAGGAATTGCCCTATTTTATAGTTGTGCTAATTTCTTCCAATTTTTCCAACTTATTGTAGACCAATTCAATACATATCGGTGCCGGTACAGCTACGACAGCTTCATTTGAAATGCTTAATAGTAGAGCAAAATGTCAGGATACAGCTGTAGATTATAAAGTACTATATGAAAAGGAGAAACAGGAAACGGAAAGATTACGACGCCGGATTGAAGAGCTTTCATTAGAGGTTGTTATACCTTTGTTATAAATACAGCAAACAAAATATTTAGGTATTTAATTTGGATTGTAGGTTGGGAAGATGTTTTTTATAATTTTAGAGGCTCAGCCCGGACCTCATCATGTATGTAATTTCATTTTTCGACTATACCACATCATCATAGTATTAAAGACATAATTATTTAATTAAATTATGTTTTGTACAATATGTTTATTTTAATTTTTTTATTTTCCCTTTATTTTAATTTCAAGTCTTTCCACATCCATGTTCTATCTGTTCATTTACAATTAAAACTATTTATTTTCATCGTTATTCTTTTTCTCAAAAAACATATGCTCATTTTCATCCGCATGTAAGTTATTATTTGAGGAAGACTTTGAACATGTTTGCTCAATCCGAAGTTCATAATACAATAAAGTATTAGCTGCTGCGAAACATAGCTGACATTCCTTTATGAGTAGTATTTGTATTATATCACTGTATTTCATTGTTGTTCAATATTTAGAAATCGAATTCAGCAAACAACATTTCATTACTGAAATGTAATGTTGGAGGACGGCTTGCATCATTACCATCATCGCTTAATAAGTCTACATCATCAGCATCAATGAACGATCGTGAACGACATAATTATGAACAACGAATTGCCGAAATGCAGTATGAAATTGAGGTCATTTTTGAGTCTTTTTTCGTAATAATTTTTATTCATTTTATCCGTGAAAAGACTTGGGAATTCATACTTTAAGACTGGAAAAAAATACATATATTCTCTCATATAAACCATGTCCAAAATTTTTTTAACTACGGGGGAACAACTTGATAAAGAACGTCAAAGTTATGTACAAATCTCATATTGGTGTATTATGTGCGTATTTTGAGTTGAGGGATTTTTTTTCATGTTAGCGACAATGGATACGTAGTGAGAGTGTTTCAGTATTTGAAAAAACAGGATTCGGCATAAAGTAGATTGAACGATGTATGAAAAATTAAATTGAATTGAAGCTCATGAAATTGGTTTTCATATTTCAAGATTTCTCGAAATCCTTTTTCACTGCTAACGTATTAAAAGCAAGTTCATGTTAACTTAGGAATTGAAAAAGCTGGAGAAAAGCAATGTTTCGCTACGAGTGGAAAACGAAGCACTGATTCGTGTGTTATCTAAAATGAGCCGTCAACAGAGTACACCAACTTGGCCTCGGTAGTGTTAGCTTGGGTTGCACTTGGCTAACAATGCTGTTGTTTATCTTACTGCTGTCTTCTCGCTTCTTATAACCTTAGCTATTTTACTTATTTGTGAACACTAGAATATCACGCACATCGTAGATAGTAGACATGAGGGGTGAGCAACGCTGATTTTGCAAACAGTGCCGTTCATAAATGTTCATAGAGTTTGGAATTATGGATAGAGTCATAATGAAGCTAGTTTAAAAGGTGATAGGTACTGAATGATAAAAAGTATGGTTATCATAGTTTGGGACTACTTGCAGTTGTTTATGTGCTCCAGTGAAGAATGGTTTTTCAAGGCTTGTTTTTTGGAGATATAGGATATTCATCATTTTTTCCAAATATTTTTGCAATGTTTGAGGGATAGTTTCATAATCGATGTTGCTCAGAAAAACTTTTAGATCAGCTGATTTTATCCCGATCTAACGTTTTTTGCGGTGAATCTAACTGCGTTGTTTTCAGTAAATAATAGTAGTCAATTAATGATATCTTATAAAGCCCAGCTTCCCACTCCTTGTTATATTTATTTTTTGAACCATTGCAATAATCTGGAACAGTTTAACTTTATTATAGTTTCTATTTATGCGTATAAATTATGGAGATAGAATGAAAGACAGGTATTCAGTTCTGAAATAGGTAGTTGATATGCAGAAAAGTCAAGCACAAGTTTTCCCAAATTATCTATGTTAGAAGCATTTTATGCTCATGTTTAATTTGTGCTGATTTAGTAGTTGAAACGAACTGTAACTGTGAAACCTGCTTGGAATGATGATGTGAAAATAGTTGACCTGCAAGTCCAAATGTCTTTGGACAGCTTCACGAATTTTATTTTGCAAATTATTTTGTTATTACATGTGCTGCCACTTATATTGTATTTGAAAGTACTTATTTTTTCCAATAACTTATATCAAAAGATTATTTTACTTCGTTTGAGTTTTATTAGAACTTTCCCTAAAATGTTGTTAAATATGCTATTTGCAGCAGTTGGAGCATTTACGCGCGGACAACCAAAAATTAAAGGAAGAGAACGGAGCATTGATACGCGTAATATCAAAGCTATCCAAATGATCGATTCAATTCATTGTTTTTTTTAGGCTTCATTCTGTTATCACTATCCTCTTGTGAAACTGTTTATTTTTGGAATATATATATATGAAAATTTCCGGAAAGACTACATGAACTAAGAACGAAGGGTTGTATTTCATCTGAAGTAGGGCAGTATTTAATTGGATGTTTTGAGTTGTAAAGGAAAAATTGTATCTAGCTATTAGCCCAAGAACTGCCCAACTAAATGTTATTCTTGTTTGTTTTTTAGTCATATTCAACCAGTGAGGCATTGTGCAATCCAGTATAATATTATGAAAATGTATCCCATTATATGAGTCACTGTTATTGTCTGTTTTCCTCCTACAGTTGCTCGCTTATATCCTTTTTTTGCATCTATTCATTTACATCAAAATGCAGTTTATTTGATTAGATATCCCATTTTTTTCTTGAGTATTTCTGCAGCTTTGAAAAGTTAATGCAGAAAGCTATATTTATCGTTCTTCAGATCTTCGACTATTTGTTAATATATTGAAGATTTTTGTAGTATTTTCAGCAGAAAGAGATTTACCTAACATGCTCTGCATTTACCTTGTTATCCTAGGACTTGTACTTTATTGCTGCATGAAAAATACTACAACTTCGTGTGCTCATATAATTGTATTTCATAACGCCTTATTTTTGTTAGCTTAAATATATCATTCACTTACATATGTAATAGCCTTAACCTGGGATTCCACCAGATCGTTGATTCAAAGGAAACTGGAAATCTCTGTATTGGTCATATGAGACAGGATTTTATCCGAGGTTAACGAGATTGTGTGGTGTGTATCGCCGTAAATATGCTTCTTTGATTCTTTTTGGGGTAAATTTCTCAAAGGTCTTCATAGTTTTCATGTTGGGGAAATTGATTTAAAAATTTTTCGAAAAGGTAGAACCCGCATGATCTTTTTCACTAATCTGTTCCACTGTTCATTAATTACTCTACTCTGTGCCACTTTTTCCCTCATTTTTTTTTTTTTTTGAAATAGGTATTGAATATGGAACATTATAATGATGTATCTTTCTTTCCAGTTTATAACAAAATAAATTTGTAAAATATCGACATCTTTAAATCAATAAAGATTATATGCTTAAAAGATAAATTCAATCTACGACAAGAAAGGGAAAGGTGATTCGAATATTCCATATAAACATGATCAAATAGTGCGGGAAATTCCGAAACAAGCTGATTACTGTAATCAATTCTGCTGGTTAAATTTCTTAATGATTCATTTTTTTCCATTAAAAAAACATTTCCTTTTCGTAGTTATCTTTATGCTAATCTTTTGGCCACATATCACGCCTATTTTACATCCACAGATAAACACCTCAAAATTAGTTATGAGACACTGTCTTTCAGCTCTAGCTCCAGCTATCTCATCGTATTGTACTCAAAGACTTTAGTAAAGTGTTTTCACCGGATACGATTGTACCTCATCAGGCCTTCTGATACTTCATATAGATAAATATTCGATCATGCTCTCGCACAAATTCCAAGTACCGGCAACTTTCACAACAAGTAGAACTATTTGACAGTATTTGATAGGATATATTATTCACTCTAATATCAATATGCTGATAGTTCTTCCACAAAAGACTTTGTTTGTAATAAAATAAAAAGAAGTAAGACACCAAAAAAAAATTGAAGTGAAGCTCACCACGGATGTAATCCGTCAATTATTGGTACAATATGAATATGAGATATTTAGAATAAGTACTAAATGTTCAAATAACGGCAAAACTGTAAGTAACAAAATCCTTCTAAGCTTTTAGTTTAACACTTCTCACAGTCGATGCTCTAATTCCACGGGTTTCACCTCCGTATGGAACCAGTTCCTTCCGTACGTCAGCCTTTTGTGAGTGCTTTTTGATTAACGCTTTTTTGAATTGTTTCCTCTTCTTGATTCGTGAATGTTGTGTTCCTTTCTTTCGCTTGTTTTGTAAACCTTTATTCTTCTCAATCTAAACACATTGCAGATAAATATATGTGTAACGTAGTAATTTACTGTAGTAACTGCTGATAAAGCAAATATTTAAAATTTCGAATGAAATCATCATTTCAATTCTTTTAGAGCGAAAGAATGATTAATTTCTTTTCAAGGTGAAATAAATTCAAACACTAAGAAATAGCTTGATAGATATTGCTGACAATAATCCTTCGAAACTCCAGCACAAAATTTCTAGTTCTATGCGTAAAAGACCTTACTTGATTGGTTATTGAACGTTTCATATTCTCTTCCACTTCGTCATTCGCAAGTTGAACTTTACTGTTTTTTTCATCTTCGATTAATAGTTGTTCATTTTTCTTACTTTCTTTACAGATTTTCCGTTTACGCAGGAATTCTACTGTTGGTAATTTATCCAACATATTCCCAAAATCTTGCGATTTAATGTCATTTCTCATCTTTCGCAGAATGACACGGTGTTTTTCAAGGAAATGCACAACAGCTGATACCTTCTATAATATATTATAAAATTTTGAAACAATTATTGAAATGTAACATTCTTAAGGACGTATAAAAGCCAAGAACTGAACTAATCGACATAACAAGATGCTGAAATCATACCTAACAGAGACCTACAATCTGGTATCCAAAGTTATTTATATTGTTCAAGAACGTTCAAAAAGCATAAAAAGACTTACTTTCTGGAAAGATGAAAGAGCCTGCAGAACAGGATGATCAATAAACTGAGGAACTTGCTGAGAGGAATTGCTGGTAATTTTTATGTGAATTGCAAACAACAAATTGATTAGATATCTGAAAAATATGCTTACTTTATTCCTTCATTAATTCCAGTCGCTTGTAAAGTCTAAGTCATTTCATTTACGAAAAACTCATCCTTACATTTCTATAATACTGACTATCACGCAAATTGCTGGTGATAAGGACTTCAAAGTTTATTAATATTTCAAATATTCTCTTTTCGCTTTCATAATTTGTAAATTAATCAAAAAAGTTGAATGTGATCTAATTTCTTTTCGTAATGCACGTTATCCAGTTTCCTGCCCACTTATTTAGAAATCAGAAATGAATGAATAGTTTCAGTTTTCCGGATAATTTTAACGGTGAATACAGGAAGTAACTCATGTTATAAAATGGAATGAGTGGGTTTTGAGCCGTGTGAAAACAACAATAACAACAAGTACGTAAACTAAAAATATAAAATAGGGTAAATAGAGCAGGATCTTTCTCCTTACTAAAAAGTTTATGATGTTCTTCCTTAAATATAATATTGAGGTTCTGCTATAGTCGCCACAAGATAGCAAAATCTTACCTTGAAAATACGTTAACTGTAAGGAGTAGTTGTTTTTCCAACACTAAGCCTGACCTAAAATGCTTCATTGAGTGAACCAAATCTAACAAGGGAAGCACATCGGTTAAAAAATACGTTCTCTGCAAGATAACACAAATAAATTCGATGACAAGTATTGTTGAAATGGCATCATAAACAAATTGAAATACAGAACAAAAAAGTTTCTTGGAATGGAGTGGTTTTTCAACAACTAAGCACGGTTTTGAAATTACTTTTTCTCGTAAAATGCATAGAATAACACATGCAAATTTCTACACTTGCCACTCAAAGCAAAAAAAATGTTTCGAGTGATAGTTGTTAAAAAAATCTTGCCTTCTCTCGGTACTCATTAAATATCTGCTCCAAATCAGGATTAACTTTCAAAAAATATTCGCACTGTTTTTCTGCAGTCATGCTACCGATATCTGGCGGTTCATTCGAATCACCAACACTTTTCTCTTCGTAGATCTCATCCTGAAAATGTAGACAATTGATGCAAGGAACCTAACCTGAATTTTAGATTGTGCTGCCTAGTGCAAACCTGAAATTGCGAGGACAAAAGGCCAAGAGTGGCGTCTAGTTTTTTCTGTCTTGCAATAGCGTCTTCCTCCTCCAATTCGGCTAATTCTGCTTCTGTTTCATTCATGCCACCCCAGTCCTCGTCGACATACGAGGTGTTGTAGAAACTTTTCCGACCACTACCCCATTTATCCGCCGAAGGTAAGACTGAAATTGCAAAATATTTCAAAGAGCAGCAACTGATTCATATTTCTAACTAAATTAGTTAACCAACTACAATTTTGGTTTTTTTTTATTTTCCTCTTCAAATTCTTTTTACTTTTAATTTCGTTTTGGTTTAAGGTATCAGATTATATTTTTATGATAAATCCCATATCATTTAAACATAATGATGCGAGAAGCTAGTTTCTTCTAAAGACAATTCGTTGGCATGAAACTGAAAACATTTTTCAACATTCAAATCGTTAATGTACGAAGAAATGCGGAAAAAAGATATTGCTCATGTTTTAAGAATCAAAAGGACTTACACTTTTCAACATTATTTAAATCATCTTCATCCGAATCCGAAAAAGAATTTGCCTCCTCTCCATCATCATCATCAACATCATCGTCAGCATCATCATCTGATGAATCTCCTTCGACATTTAATACTTCCTCTTGCCTACGAATCACAGTATCGACCTTATCACTGTCGGGAACATCCAGAGACATGTGATAACGATCAATTTCATCATAAATCTCGTCACTATCTTCTTCCGAATCCATTTTGTCCTAGAAATATGTGGATAAAAGTTAAACTGAATTTAAAACAATACGTTATTTTTTCGAATTTAAAAATATAAATAATTTTACTCCATATATTGAAATAAATTTTTAGCCAGAATAAAATTAAAATTCACAACTGAAAACCTAATTTAACTTGTTTAAAACTTGAAACCTTTTACATATAAACGATAAAAACTATTCGCAATTGTTCACATAAACTAAAAACATTCTTGGAATGTATTACTTCAAGTTTATCAGTGAGGAAAGAAAAACAAGAGATCCTAATTACCAGCACAGCTATAGAAGTAAATCCGTTCGAAATCAATTTGTCACTTTCCATCAACCTCTTGCATATTCGTAGCATGCAACAAATCATGATATGGGTTATTTTTACGGCGGGGTAGTTTAAATTCGAGAGCTTAGCATATTCTTCAAGTTAGTTTCAGATAGCATGAGATTTGGTCGATTGGTGAGAGTATTACCAGATTATTCTCTTTTTAACAACAAAAAAAAGTTACGATTCAATAACGATTCATTTTTTAGCAGTAAGATATATATACTCTCATTAATTCTAGAAATATTTTTAAGATTTCAACTTATACCATTTCTCTTTGTCTCAATCCATGATCTACTTATTTCCTCTTACGAAATCCTATAATTATTCCTTTTCTACTTTTATAATGAAATAGAACCATTTTTAAATATTATTATTCTTTTGCAATTGTTGTGAGAGGCGGTCAGCTTTCTTTCTGTTAATCAATAATCGCTTGGTTATTTATGGCATTAACATATAACATAATGGTAACGTTAATAAAGAATCGTGGTTTTTTATAAATCGAACGATTTGTTAAACAGCATTAGAAAGAATGTTGAATTTCTCCGATTTTGGAAGAGATTTTTTTCGAAGTGTAAAAGTTTTCGGAGTGATCGAAAAGGTAGATTAAGCACTTCGAGTCTTTAGAGATAAATTTATTACAGAATTAGGAATTAAGAGAGTGATAATGAAGAGAAAGTGAAGGAAATATAGGAGCAAAATGAATTATAGTTAAGAGTAAGGATATTGTTAGAAATATAGACTTCATATTTTCATATTTTTAGTTGGAAGTACAAAGACGTAGTATAGTTGATCATATATAAGAAATAAATTAGAGAGAATTTGTGTGGATAATGATAAGAGTTACAAAACATCTTGACAGAAAAATTGGGCAAGAAACCTAGGCCGATATCTAACTGTGTGTGTGAACAGATTATACATGTAAAGTTGCAGGAATCTGGCTAAATTCTTTAATTAATTAATCCTAAGTGTTAATTGAAATTAACTGATTAAGTTTAACAATTAAATTTTATTGTAAAGTTAAAATAATATTTAAAATTATTTGTATCATTTTATAGGCCAATTGCGGATATGTAGTCAGTTGGCGTATCCTAGAATATTAATGGGACCAAAGAATGTTTCAGGATATGTTCTGGTCAAGTGATCTAGCAACTTCTGTGAGTAAACTAGATGAATTACTAAAGAATGACACCGCGACGCTAGCAGATGTGTTGGAAGATGATTATACGATACAAGAAATTCGGAATGGCAACCATCAACTCATTAAATTGTACGTTCGAATTCATATTTTTAGGGTTTTGCAACTGGGCGTTGCTCATTATTTGGGATCTGTAGCTCTATAGATATATATTCGTAGCTCTGTAGATGTTTTAAAAAAAAATTTTTTTTAAGAATAATTTATAATACCATCTGCGAAGTTTTTCATAGTGCTGTAGCAGCCTAACGACACCTTTAATAGTTAAATGGAATATTTTTAGTTACAAATATTATCGTTTCTGTTTCGTCTTCATCAGTTAGAGTACTGATGGCTTCAAATGAAGTTTTTTTTGAGACCCTGCAAACTGTTTTTGTATTTGCAGTTTGACGAGGCACGAAATAATAGCACAAATGGTTAAAGGTGCATTAGAACCAGAAATTGACGAAACATTACCACTGAAAGAACAATACAGGTATTTTTCTTACCTTCGCTCATGTCTTCTAATCTTTAAAAACGTGGATGGTGCATCTACTAAAGAGTTCAAACGAAAGGGTTGGTCATTTAGTGGTTTGATATGAATCGTTGGAAGAATTCAAACATGAAACTTGTCAGTTTTGTTTACAGAAAAGCTCACATGTGCGCCGAGATCTTGTCCGTTAATAACGAAGAGATTAGCAGGGCAATTGTCAGTAACGAAGAAGCATGCAGTTTATTTTTCGATTTCCTAGACAGCAGGAAGTTGAACCACGTCATCGTCAATTTTTATATGAAAATACTCTCACAAATTATTAGTAGATTCCCTGATCAGGTATGTATTTGGTTTTTGTTATCTTCAAATATCTATTTATGTGACATAGAACTAATTATGTTTCCAATAAATTATTCTTTGAGGGGAATTAGTCAGAATCATTTTACGTATATGTGATTGGTTGCAGGAACCGGTGAACTAGTTTGCTTATATTTTTATGGTAGAAATCCGGTAATAAAACTGTGCCTGATTGAAAACACATCCTGTTTACTGGTTATTAGAAATAAGATCCTACTTTTTGAAAGCTTAAGGAATGCTTTTAGTGATATATATTTTGATTATCGCTAAAATTTTCCATTTTTACTTTGCTTTCACTTTATTTATTTTTAGCTATAAAACTAAGTGAAAATTTGCAATGAATTTAGATGTTTCCTCGCATGAGGGAAAGTCAGTTTTTGATTCACTGCATGAGGAATATGGAGCATTCGGCTGTGATGGAACTGTTATATCGTATTGTTAGTGGCCTATCGAATGTTGAACAACAAGATTGCATGAAAAAGGTATCGGTGAATGTGCGGCATTTATTTTGTGATTGTGTCCAGTTATTTTACTGAGCTAATTAGACATCACGCTACAAAGATTTTTTTTTGAATGTTAAACAAAACACTTATTTCAGTGGTTCGCGGAAAATCGACTGGTAGAAAGCCTTTGCGATCTTCTTGTTCCAGAACAATCACCTGTTGTATGTTTTGTTGTTTTGCTGAGTTAAAAAACGTGAAATCATCACAATTTTACCAAATTTTAAGCCAACAGCATTTCTCTGATTAATTGTTAAGAATTACCTCATTCTATAACTTTGGTAACCTTTATTTTGACAATTTTATATTGATAAACTTTCTTTTCTGGTCAGGTTCATGACAATGTTGGTCATTTATGGAGCGAATTGGTACGTATGTTACGTGATATACAGTACACCGCAGAATGTAAGCGGAACGATTCTTTGTTAGAAAGTTTGCAATCAGAGCGGAATGTGCGGCATTTAATGAATCGTATGTTACCTGACAATGTGGAACTACATCGTGATTCTGTTATTGTCAATGCTGCCGCCATTTTGATAACTCTTTTGGAAACTAATTTTATCCCTAACTGGTTTGTTTTTTTTTTATTTTTTGAAAAATATGAAGCATTTAAATAAGGGATATTTAATTACCAAAATCGGATTTTCTAGAACTTATGGAAAATTCTTGCAAAAGGATAACAATTTTTAGTAAAGTGAAGAATTTGCAGCTTAATATAGTTTTAATAATCCATAGCTTATTTTTTCCTGGAGGTTTCCGTATTCTAAGTTTCTTCGCAAACTGGTTTTATCGTAGCTAGTAATTTTCAGTCCCAGTCATCAGTTAGGAATGGAGGATCGTGGTATTCAGACGCAATGGTATGGTGGCGTACCGGTTGTAGAAAATGAATTAAATGGTACAACAGTGTGGCAGCCTGATGCAGGTCATATTGTTGAAACAGTCGTTGCTGCTTCAGCTGATCGGATTGTTAATGCAGTAATTGATTCTCTCAAGGTATTAAACAAAGTAATACTTATATAGAGGCATGTCGTTGAAAAAATTTTCAGATTTCTATATATAAGTAGTCACTTCGAAAGAGCTTTTGTATTTTTTCTCTATCTCATTTTCATTACTAATTCATTTACTAATTAACTCACGTACTTTGAAATAGTAAGAAAGCTTTTCACATTGTTTCATGTTGATCTTTCTCACACCTTATGGTTTTATTTGAATAGTATGAATTCTAATATAGTTGAATAACTGTTTTTTGTACTTTTTTCAGAAAATTTTTTTATTAAAGCATATTTGTTTCCAGGTAGGAGATGGTGATATAAAGATGTGTAGCGATGCGTGGTGTCCACTGATGCGATTATTGGTACTAGTATTGGATACAAATCATATGGCAACACATCAGGCTGTTTTAGCAGCATTTTCATCTCTTTCAATAAGCCCATTCAAACTCTTTCTCACTTATATCAACACTCGTCCTCAACTTATTCTTTTCCAAAACCTTTTACATCGAGCCATTGCTTATATTCTTTATACACTTTCGCCTTCTCCCTCGCCGCTTATACAGTATTTAATTAAAGTAGGTCTTCGAGAAGTTATAATCTTTGTGTGCAATTGCAAAGTATATGCTCTTATGGTTGTGGCTTTTAATTAAATAATCTATGAACATTTGTTTTTTCGACAAGTAGTCGATTCGACTGCAGAGTCTCATTTTCTGTTTCATTACTCCTTAGGTCAGTAGTTGGGTGTTTTTTTGGAAAAAAAATCTGTTTAATTTAATTAGTCTCTTATTTCATAAGCATCTCTTATTTTTTTAAACTAACTCTTTGATTTTATTTAGAGCTAAGAAATTTAGAGTTAATTTTTCAGGATGTAGATATATTAGGACATATATTAGCAAGTTGTGAGACATCACAAACCGACTTTCTACATGGATCTTCAAAAAAAATGTTGAATGGTTTTTATATGAATCTCGCATTATTAATTAAATATGCTTCTGAATCGTCATGCAATGCTGAATGCATCACCCAGTTTATTCAAGGTTAGACTCAGTTTCTTGAACAGGCTTCTTCAACTTTTTCCTTCAAATCAATAGATTTAGCAGGATACAATAATTGCATTACCTATAAATGCAGATTTCCTTCCATAAACTAATGCAAAATAGTTGTTTCCTTGTTTTTCTCACAACAAGTAAAAGAGTATAGGGTTAATGAGCAAAAACATGTAATTGCTGACGAAAAATGCAAATCTTAGATTTATTTTTAGCATCTGATCAGGCTACTCGTTGGGAAGCCTTCTCAAAGGTAATAAAAGAATACGAAGAGAAAAATCGTGGTGACGATACAGGAATCACTCCTCCACCAACTAGTAATGTCCTCGATACGGCGAAAATTGATGCATGTGATGTTCCCGAACCTATGGTCAGTAGTGCTGCAGAGGTATTCTAATTCGATTTCATGATTTCTTTTTATTTATCCAAGAAGATTTTAAATCGTTTTCTTTCTGTATAGCAAAGTTTTTTTGGATAAGTATTTTCTCGATGCTTTTCGGTTTATTTCAAGTTTCTGAATTGCAGTTATTAGATGAATATGAACAGTATTTAATACCTCGATCGCTAGCGGAGGATGTTGCAATATCATTCCCATGTTCTTCTCACGACACTGAGTATGTAAATTTACTTTAAGACATATGTTTTAGTACAGAACATTGGAGACACGAAGTTTTGTTTGCAGCTTCATTAAAGTAATAATATTGACGACGCAAAAAAATCTCATTAGACATTATTATGGGATAATCTTAACTTCCGAACAGTATCGAAATTCAGCATACAATTTTTTTTACAATCCCATGGGTCTTTTGATTTAGGTGATCGGTGATTGTATTTCTTTTTCTTTCAAGGAAAGCTCCATTATGTAAGTATTTTACTTGTTTGAGAGTAAATAAATTTATATAATTTCAGTTACGAAGTTACTGATATCACATCAGATTGTGGAATTGCGAAGGATTTTGCTAACATTGTGGGTTCTTTTTAAGTGATTCAGTTTTTGAGTTTTTGATATTAATGTTTGCATTAATAAATGTCGTTTAGGGAAATGAAGATATGTTTGATGCAATGTGTGCATTAAGAATCGATGCAAGTATTACAAGCAAAGATTCAGGTGATGGATGGCCAAACGCAAGCAAAGCGAAGGTATTTTAACCTTCACTGAAATTATAAGAGAGGGAAAACGGGAATGCGCTAGGACTAAGAATCAATACGTTTGTGTAGTAATCGATTTTGTATAGGAAGTAGAAAACAAGACAACTTGCGATAATGGAACCGACTCAGGATCGAAGTTTTCCGTATTTTGGAACAATGCTGCTCCCGTGTTGAATTCTAATGAAATTACTCCTAACGATATTATTGAGACTAATGAAAGAGATACATCAAAAGCGAATGTGGCTAAAGAAGAGAGGAAAATATCAAAATGTGTCATAGGTGATTTTTTATAAATCACGTAAATAATTTAATTATCTGATAGAGTGCATTATATCAAAAAAATTTTTATTAAAGGAAAATCATCATTCATTCGAAAGCGGCTATGATATTTCAGACGACAATTGGCCGCAAGCTTCTTTAGCATCCTCTATGGATTTCGGGAACTGGGCCGACTTCACATCCGTGAAGCCTGACGACTGGCCTCCACCACATTCTCAGTCAGATGAGGAGGCATGGAACGAGACCAGTGAAGATATATTTCTGAGTCCTACAGCAGCTGCGCTTAGCGGTGGCATCGCATCTGTTATTATGGCAGGAAACTTAAAGTAGAGATAACTTTGATTTTTAATAATTCACTTTTACAATATGATTGCACTTTTATGTTGTCATTTTTAAATAGGTGATTTCGTTGAATTTGAAGAGTAAAAGTATTTTATCTAAGTTATATTTTAGTTTTTCTACCCATCATGAAAATTTCTGAAATGTAACCTAATTCATTGTTTTGAATTACATTGCTTTAAAGCTGTAGCAAAATATGGGAAAAGTGATTTTCTTTCTATCTTATGTTGTTGCAATTTTCATGGAATCAAGACCAAACTTTTCACTGAATGTTGTGAGGTCATTGTTGCATAGAATGATTGGAGAATTCCAATGATTTCTATTCAGTGTTGATTTTTCGATTGATAATGAGATGCTTTTGTCGTTTATTTATCTTCTTATTTCTTTCAAGAATGTGAATTCAAGCATTTTTCAGGGGATCCGATTCTAAAAGTAAGGACTGCTGAAGAGATGAAGCATTTAATTTTGGATCAGAAGTATAAATTTCGTTTGATTAATGAATATTGAAATTGGAATTACATCAGCTGGGTTCTTGTGCTATGAAATGTTAAAAATTGTATCCTATGTTACTATGTTTATTATGATGGCTCTTTGATTCATCTCATAATGTTAGATAGTAACTTTTATATAAATTGAATTTTAAAGTTGCAAGCAACAATAACTTTAATTTATGTTCTTTCGACGAGGTTTTAGGAAAAAAGGGACCGGTCTGATTTTTTGCTTAAAAAGAGTTTAGGAAGCAAATTTCCGGAAAAAGTAATAAAGTGCCATGAGTGACAATGGTTTTGGAGTTAAGGCTCATTGTATTCCTGAACAATTTTAATAGAAGATATATGGGCACATTCATTGCATTTTTTGTCGTTTTGATTTTATAATGTTTTTATGTTTTTGATTCATAAGGTGTTTGTAACTTATTTGAAAACGTTTTGGAGAAGTGAAGATTGAGGAAAGTTCGAGAGCAGATATTTATTGTTACTGTGGTATCATATTATAAGCACAGACATTTTTTTATTGTTTCTCACAGATGCAATTTTTATAACGGTAGTAATTTGAAGTTGGTGAGGAATAAACGTGCAAGACACAACCAATACTTGTGCAGAAATGCATATCGTGCGTTCCTTATCCATATTTAAAGTGAAAACAATAAATGATGATTGCTTCTTGTCTAGAATTTAAAATGGTTCGAACAGTATGATAAGATTATCTTTTACCTTTCTACAGAGCGAATCATTAAAAATTTCTGCCGTAATTGTTTTTTGAGTCGTTCCTATTAACTCTTTTTCTAATCATCGAAATTTAAAATTTAACTATATGGTGTGCAAATTGCGGTATCATTCCCGTATCATATATTCTTTTGTTTCTGTCAGTGGTGTTCATACTTCATTTAAATTTTTAAATATGTAAGGTGGTCGATTAATTACCGTTATGAGTTTTGAAGCTCGTTCGTTCACATTATATACATCAAGTTAGGTGATTAGATTCCTGATTCTTGACAGAAAAGTTTTCTGCAATAATGAATCAATTTTAAGAAAAGATCATGAAATAATTGGAAGTACTAGAAATTTAAGCTAGCTTTTGCATGCAAGAATTGAAGGAAAAGTAGGGATCAAATTCGAAACAATAAGGTTTAGGTATCATTGACGAAATACTAGATAGGAGAGAAACTGTTCTTTTTTCTGAAGTATGTTGGTGTCAAATTTTATTAACATAGTTTTGTTGGTAGAAATAAAAAGAGATGTCAAAGCGAAAGGTACTACTAATGGGTAAAAGCGGTTCTGGGAAAACTTCAATGCGTTCCATCATATTTGCTAATTACATTGCTCGTGATACGAATCGTCTTGGACCAACGATGGAAGTAGAACATGCTCATGTTCGGTTAGCTCCTTTTGCTCTGCTGGGTGTTTGAGAGAATTTGAAATTTTTAGCGTATCAATATAATTGCATATGTTTTGTTCGGTGTTTGGAAGTTATTTGTTTTGCATTTCTTTAGTATCGCAATAAAATGAAACAGACGTCCTAGCTTAGTCTTATGCATCTTTTTCTTTCATTTTTAATGATAGCTGCAATTTTAAAGAATGAGTGAAGCAAATAGAGCTCAGAAATAGGATTTCTGCCTATGAATATTTTTATGCCTGGTTCATAATAGTCATTGTAGGTTTCTTGGTAATCTGGTGTTGCATCTTTGGGATTGTGGTGGTCAGGAAGCATTTATGGAGAATTACTTGGCTTCACAAAAAGACCAAATCTTCAAAAATGTTCAGGCATGTATTTGTTATTCATTTTTCATTATTGAGTAACAGATTTGGATTTATTTTAGATCAATGGTAATTTTTATTACTTCCATATATAAATTATTCAATAAATTTCATCTCTTTGTATGTTTAGGTGCTGATATATGTATTTGATGTAGAAAGTCGTGAAATGGAAAAGGATTATCGATATTACCAGTCATGTCTGGAAGCACTAATTCAAAACTCACCAAACGCCAAAGTATTTTGTCTAATACACAAAATGGATTTGGTTTCTGAAGAACACAGGGATCAGGTTGGTAACTGTATATTGCTTCATAAAGCGAATTCGAAACTACTTGATTTTAATAAGATTTGAAATGCTTTTGGAATACATTATTTTTTTAATCGTACTGCACTTGTGGGTGGCTTTTTTGAGAGCTTTTGTAGTAGGGCAAATTGTATTTGCTTATTGACACACTAGTAAAATTAAGGTTTGTGGAAATTATAGACGTTTCTGGAAGTTATAGAGTTCGCCGAAATTTTGATTTTAATTGCTTATTAAAAAAGATAAGCGTTATCATATAATTTATTGTTTTAGGTGTTCGCAGAAAAACAGCGAGATATAATGTGCAGATCAAAGCTTGCTGCTGAAAAGTTTGGTCATGATAACGTCGTAAGGCAGTGTTATCGATCGTCGATTTGGGACGAAACACTTTACAAGGTATGTTTTGATGCTAGCTTTATTCTTTATACATGCAAGCTTTATTGTTTTCAAAACTGAGATCCTATTCGATTCAGGCTTGGTCGGCTATCGTCTGTCATTTAGTACCCAATGTCGCTTCGATGGAAGCTAGGCTGAAACAGTTTGCTGTAATCTTGGATGCTGATGAAGTTGGTTCTTTAATTTTCATTCCGATGTGCAGTATTTTATTTAAGAAAAGAAAATTGTAAAGTTTTTGTAGGGCGATATAAAATAATTTTTTGATATGAGATGAGGGTAGCAGACATGTAAATTTAAATAAATTTATTACCTGCTAACTTTTGTGTCAAATAGTGTTTCATATCTCTAACTTTTGGAGAGCTAAGATCTTTAAAAATGATTACGCAATTTTCATAGTTTTTGGAAACATTTTAGTATTTTTTACATTTTACAGGTGTTATTATTCGAAAAGGCAACTTTTCTTGTGATAGCACAGGCACAAATTGTCCAACATGAGGATATTCACCGTTTTGAAAAAGTTTCGAATATCATTAAACAGTTCAAATTATCATGCAGGTTCAGTATTTCAGTTTTCAATATTTTCAAATTGAATATAATATGATAGAACAATTTAAAACCAATAATGTTTATATATTTTCTTCTTATTCACTTTTTGGTTAATCATTCCCTAATTATTCTTACTGTGTCTAGCCTTCTTACACTTTTCACTTTCAGATTTCGTTATCTTATATTATTTTAAAACATTGATGTGTATATTTGCATGGAAATCCTTCATAACTGTTTTTCTTTGTCTAAGTTTCCTTTTATTACTTTAGAAACGAACAATAGCATCAAAGCTTAATAGCATCAAAGGACTTGATCATTTTATTCGATAATTTCGTTTCTTTTTATTGATTTTATTTTTAAAGTACTTCAACTTGGAAGATTGCAAATTTATCATATAAAATCAAGACATTTCGGGTATAAAGGAAATTTGTCAAATTTCAAATAATAATATCATCTCTCAATATTTCTCATTTTTAAAAAGCTTAATCTCAGAAAATTTCTGATAAATGTATGATCAATTCATTGTTTTAGCAAGCTGGGTTCCCAATTCGAATGTATGTGTGTTCGGAATAGTAAATTTGCTGCATTTATTGATAGCTTTACCTGCAATACATTTATTATGGTGGTGCTCTCGGATGCAACTGTCTGTATGTTATTTTTTTTATGCTAAGATGCTGAATTTTCTAGATGAATGAAAGCAAATTATTTCAACTTTTCATTGAGCATTGCTTGCTTCATGCACGCAGAAGGATATAATGCAGTTATGTGGCTGAAATAAATATAGCTTGCATATTAGTTGCATTAAATTAACGATTGATTATTGGATATTATTATTTTTGCTGTAAGAATATTTATTTTGCAATCTTTCTGCCAATTTATCATGAATTATTCTAATTTGAAGAATTTTTCAGCATCCGCTGCAACGTTAATGAATATAAGAAATGCTCGAAAACATTTCGAGAAATTGGAAGCTCGATAGCGATCAAAGGTCGTCAGCATGCTCACTGCCATCATTTATCCTCCTCTGCTGTTCACTATATATCGCAATCATTTGAAATATAGTCGTGTCGGACTGTTTATGTAGGCATTTTTTGAAGTTTTGCTTCTATTATATTTTTCTAGCTAATGTTTTTTGATCTCCTTTTCTTTCCTAAATATTTGCAGATTGTTGTCTATTTTTTTGCATTTATCCATTTGCTAATATAAATAGTTATTTCCTTTTTGTTCTTATAAGCGAACAGCGGTTTCAGAGTGATTTAAACTGTTCTTTCAAAACTACAATGTACGCTATATACCTCATTTGATGTGAAGCGGTATTAGCAACATCCTTGTGCTTACCTTTTATTCATGTTTTCAGATCTGCTTCTTTCCTGATCCGGATTTAAATAAAGAGTAATTTTATAGCCATTTAGGGATGATTATTATTTTTAAACTTTTCATTATGCTTTTGTATTGCTTAAATCTTTCTCAAGGATCTCTTTTATTTCCATATTTTCCTGTATTTTTGGTGCCTCTACAACTAAAATCCAATGAATTCTTGTCATTTAATTGATATGTAATAATATATGTTCATATTTTTTAATAAAATATTCATGTACTTTCATCAAAATTTGTATTATTATTGTTTCTTCGATGCATTAGAAATACATTAATTAGTATCGATTGTTTAAAACATCAGGGAATACTATTCACGAGGTTTTAAAATTATCAGAGTTGTCTATGTATATCGTAATTTATGCAAGATATTTTATCGCTATAAATTTTAGTTCCAGTTCATGAAGTTTTTTGCAGATCTGACAGTTGGAATACGAAGCGTTGCTTATTCATGTTGATGGTTTAAACGGCTTTTTAGAAATGATATGGGACGTATCATTATGGAATGTTGGCGCAGTTGTTCTTTCTGTAGCTCTTATTTTCTATTTCATATACTACATGATTAGGTAAGTACTTTTGTATTTGAAAATTCAATTCTTCATTTTTTGTTGAAAGTGAAACCGTAGAATTGCAGGCCACTTCGGAAAGTAATCGTAAATTGTTGGTTTTGCAATGAGAATATTCTCGTTTCTTATTGCAATCAAAAAAGATTTATTTGTTCTAAGTGTGAACAGTATAACGGTTTCAAGGAGGATGGTGATTATGACCGATTCATTCCAGAGCAAAAATACGAATTTCTGAATCCGATGCCTAAAAAAAAGGTTTTCATTATTGAAACATAATTGTCGCATTCTAAAACATTCTAAGACAATTATTGTAACACGACAATTGAAGTTTTACTATAGTTTAGTTTTCTTTTTCAGGAATCTTAAGACGCTCCGATTGTTGATTTTAGATTTGATTTTAGTAAGACAAAACATACGTTCGACTTAGTTAAGAATATTTTTTACTATCATCGTTTCGTGATTCATTAAATCACTGTTTAATTAAACAAATTTGCGTCTTTTGCAGCGTAGCGGCAATATTAAGATAAATGGAAATCGAGAATCATTCACTACCAGTGGTTTATGTGAAAGGTGCAACATGCAGCAGGCATGTATTCAATCACAAATCAACAAATTCGAACCTCGCAATGAAGTTTCTTTTTCTAATTTGAAACCTGTGTTAATTTTCTTCTCTATATAGTTTCGAGAAACAAAAAGGCATATTCTTCTTTAAAAAGTAGGTATGAGAAATATCTGAGAAAATTTTTAGTACAGATAAAGAAGTACCATACTGTTTTAACCTAGGTGTTCAATTTAAGGCAAATTTTGATGGTGAATTTGAAGTGTATAAAACACGTTTGCATGAGAGCTATCCTCTTTGCAATGAATGTGAGCAAGTGGTGCAGAAAAAATTGGAACTCGATAAGGTCGGTTTTCCAAAGTTCAATTTCATTCCTCTCAGTCTAAAAGAATGGGATATTTTGAAATTTTGAATTAAATACAGCTTTCAATTTCAATTTTCTGGTGAAATAGTCAAGATAGTAGGATAAGGAAAAGGTCGTCATTTTCTTTATAGCGATATAAAAAAATTACAAAGTAATTTTTTGCTGGTTTGTAACAACCTTAAAAAGACAAAAGAATTTTTGATATAATTGGCTTCGGTTCATTTATTTTACTAGTGTTTTGTTAAACTGGATGGCTGCCGATGTTTAGAAAGTTGGTTTAAATCAGTTACGAACCATTCGCACTGTTTCGGCTTCTACTCCTATCCGTCGTTATAATCAATCTTCAAAGACACACTTCTCTGAAGTATTTTTATTTTGATTTTATTTTGAAAAAAATCTTTACTGAGAAAAGCATATGCTTTTGAGAAAACCACTGAGTAATGATACTGTGAGATAAATAACTAACAATATCGCCCCAAAAACTATGAGTGAGATAAAGTTAGAAACGAAAGATGTTTAATTTTAATTTGGTCATACAAAAAGTTTTGAAATGAAAAAGCTTTTCGTTGTGTCGTTTCAAAATTTGATTTATAGATTAATGGAATACCACGGTGTGGTCGCGTTCACCGACGTTATCCTGCGACGCTTTTCAACTGTGGTCCTCTTTCAAACTGCTTGAATCTGGTCACATTTTCTACTTCATGTTGTCTTTTCATTGTTTATTTGTTGCAGTTACAGAATAACACAACTACTTATGTAACTTATGTGAGTTTTACTACATTTTAAATGCTTGGAATTGTCCTTTCGTTAATATAGTTATATTTTCTTTTAATAGAAACTATCAACACTACTGATTGCTACAAATAACATTTCAAATAATCTGTTTTTAGTTGTTTGACTTAAATCAATTGTTACCTTGTTATGTGCTGTCTTCATGGATACCATTTCTGATGTTCCATACTTCGAAGATAACTCTCCTTGGCCTTTGTTCACACATTACCTCAGTGATTGTGATGCACGCTCGGCGATCATTGCCTGATATCATTTCATTTTTCATTTGGTTAGTCCCTGCTTTATAAATATTGGCATAAGCATTTGAAGAACATTTCATCACTCACATAGATATTTACCAAATCTATTGTCCCTTAAATAGTATCCTAAAGCAATTTTTACAATGTCTTGTTACTAATTTACAGCACTCAAATATAAAAAATGCAGTTTTGAGCCATTTTTTTATTTGATGCATTCATTTGAGTTAGGTAACATTTTGTAGTACGGCGTTCTATAACACTAGTCTCTCTGTTTAGACGTTATGCGGAATTTAATTGGTAAACATTTATTGATTCAGCTATCAAATATTTATCTTAAGAAACTAAATGTTGATTTCAGGTGTGTTTTGTTATTTCTGAAAAACAGTGAAGGTGAGAAGCAAAGAAGCGAACTGCTTCTTTCGCAGTTAAGTTTCGTGTCTATACTATGTATTGTTTCATTTGCTGTGGCATTTTTTCCCCGAAAATTATTGCATCGAAAACGGCCAAATAATATCATACGAAGGTATTCATCAATATTAATTAGATAATTAGCTCGTATTTATAATGATAATTATCCAAATAGTAGAAGATAGATATTCTTCGATACGTTGAAATTCCCTCTTTCTATATTTCGTCTATAAAATAATTCATTTGATGCTATGACAATGAAAATAAGCTTAATTATGCTACTTAAGATGTGAAATGAAACGTAGAAGCACTTGATCTACTAATTAATGTTTTACTATAAAAGCATTCACATTCATTGATTCAATTATGCAAACGTTTAATTAACAATAATATAAAACTTGGTGATTTAAAAACTTACGATGTGCAATATTTTCAGTGCATTTTCAATAGCAAGTACTCCAGTTTCACAGTGTAGTACCGTATCCTTTCATACGAATAAGAGTGTATCCTTTTCGGGAAGCGCTCGAGATAGAACTGTATCATCTCAAGAATCAGCACCTACAAGAGAATTAGGGAAACTTTTCAATTCTTTATCACTTGGTGATGATTGGAGTCCTCCTAAAGGTACATCGACTCTACAACAAAGGCGAGGTGAAACTTTCAATTAAATCGTGTTTTGTAATTTTCCATATTTTTGCTAAACCTTTATATATAAATCTTCTCCCATAAGCTATAGTGTTTTTCTGTAATTTCAATTACAGGTCCTTTTGATTCTATGAAAAAACCGATTTTGGCAGAACCTCGTTTGCGGATACGTGAAACTCGAGACGGAATGTTTTTAGACAATGGAATGCATTTTCCTGCTTCACGCTACGTGAGGTCATTTGCTCCGTCAACAATGACATCAGTGAGTGTGACATCTCATCCATCCAAATTTACGTTGTTTAATATCATTTGTGTGTTGGGGACGTTGTTAAGTTTAATTTTGAATATTTTCATGTTTTACAAGCTGTTATATGCTGCGAAATCATAAATGCTTTCATCTTTTGTTAGGAAATATGATTAGACCAGTTTTATTTTTTATTGTTTATGGACTTCCGCGTTCGTATCAATAATTGCATTGCTGGAAACCGAAACAATGATGGTTACATGAAATTATATGTAGTACGTGGAACTAAAAAAGGTATTTCTGTGACAGAGAATAATAACTGGCCCGGTAGGATAATTGGTTTTTAGACAAAATTTTTAAAGATTTTCTCCAAAGATTGTGCCTTTTAAAAATTCACTGGTATTTTGAATCGAAATATAAATGTGAAACGGATTCGAGTTGATTTTCAATAGTTTTAAATTTTCAGTGTAGAAATGCTCTCATATAACGCATATTTTGGATTGTTCATTTGCTAGCATTTACTTTTTTGAATGCTAAATTTGCTATATTTGTGTATTTTCATGTTGTATTTTTTAACTGCGATCCCAGTGATTTCTTTTTAACAATTGTTACTGTTTGTTGATCAGTTTAGGGATTATTCTATCATACGGTTTTTATTTCTCTTCTGAAGAAATATTTCAATGAAGGATATGCGTATTTTTTTGTGCCTGAAGTACCAAGTTTTTAATTGTCGATATGGAAAAAGTGAATTGGAATGATAAAGAATGGATATATGGTTAGAATTTTCAAGTATATAAATGACGACCATTGAATGAAATTGTAGATGTTAATATAAGTGGCAAGGAAGTGCATAGTCATTAGCACAGTAAGTCTTTTATAGTTTCTGGATATGTTGTTATTTTCATGTAGATAAGGACTGGATTTCTTTCAATTTATTTCAATACAATTTGATATAAAGTATGACTTCTCGAAAAGAATATCCAACTTCCTCATGACAATAACAGTTGGTATTAATTTTTTGTGACAATACTGCACTTTTTTTTCAGAAGAAATCATTTGTTCGCAGAAAAAGGTCACATTCAGATGTTAAATTTAATTTAAATAGTCTTATGATTTAGAAGAAAAAGAATGTTTGTTAGAGATATAAAAGAATCATTGTTATTTACTAGAATATTCCTTTAACTGAATATTGATAGAAAAATAGAAGAAAAAAAACCATAGAAGAATTGAATAGTAGTATAAATGAACGAAGATTTTTAAAGTCTTCTTTTTATTCATGTGTATTTGTCCTTCAATTATTTCGATGATTTAGAAATCCTGAAATAGAACAATGAGGTATTGTTATATGTCATATATACATATAGACATTTGTTAGTAGGAGCGATAAATGTTGTAATTTCTAGTATTTAGCTTAGGGAATAGGTGCAGATAATCAGTTATCAGTTAAAATCAGTTAAGGATTTCTATAAGACGTCAAATTCTGTGAATTGTATCTGAATGACAGTTAGGGATGAAACCGTAATAAAATGAAGGGTAACATAAATAAGAGCCAGTATTGTGTAGCTTGGAAATTATCTAATACTAATTAACTAGTTGAAGACTTCTTGTAGCATATTTGACCTAAGATTAAAGAAATTAAGAGGTGGGTAGCATAGAGATCAATATTAGCTATATCGATGATAACATATGTCATATCATTGGACAGTTTTAAAGGATTTCCCGATCAATACTTTTCTACTTCAATTAATTAATTAAAATTACAAGTATTTGTGAAAAATAAAATTTACTAACTCATCCGTGAGCTCCGTCACTTCTCCGAGTTGCCTTCTTGGCTGCAACATTTGTCCGTCATAGCATCGCCATCACTCTTCTGATGGGTACTATCAGTACAACAGCATGATCCTGCGCCTACACATTAAGTAGTAGTATAATGATGGAATAAAAAATAAAATTCTTTCTTGAATACATTGAATCCCTCTTTAGAAAAGATTCCGATTATTGTATATTTTGAGAGAACGGATGGGAAATCATTTAAATCATACGGTCAAAAGGTCAACAACATATAATAACAGTACCATCTGCTTACAAGAAATGACGTACAAAATAAACAGAAACCATATCGAAATCATTATTTGTTATCATTTATCTAATTTGAAGATTGCTAGAAGAAGAATCATTTTTTTTTAATTACCCAAAAACCACCACTTAAATTTGATATATTTATTACTGAAACTCATGTGGACATGAAACGTATTACGGTTGTGTCATAAATATTACCTTGTACTGTATACTTGTACTATAACAAAACACTTGAAATCTAACAAAAACATATTTCTCTGCTAACTTACAGATTTTAAATCTTTCGTAATATTTCATCAAGAATATAACATTATCCGAGAAAATTATATTTAAAAGAAAATTTATCCAAAATAGTAATGAGCAAATATTTTCAAAATTTTGCTTTTTGTCTCTTTTTTTCCGAGAAGTTGCGAAGTTTACTGATTGATATCCACATTTTAATAATAAAAAGCGATGAAAATGATGAGCTTACCTTTCGATTTTCCCTTTAATTTATCGGGGCATTCTGGACATTTGCATTCTTTACCTTCGGAACATCCTAAAAAAGGATAATCGAAATAGAAATTTGGTAATTTATTCTACAATTAATATTTCCCTTTCTTTTTTTAAAAGATAAAACTTTAATTCCATTACGAATTTTTGAAGTAAAATAAAATTCACATTTAAATAAATGAAGTAAATTCGAATGAATAGATATTAAAAGTTATCCTATCGAAATCATTATTTCTTACCATATTTTGTTTCAAAAATTACCTAATTTAATTAATAGTTTGTTAAATTTTTGAAATTTTATTACCAATTCCTAGATTGATTAATTTTTTTTAGATTTTTAAATTTATTGTATCGTTGACATTAGACGAGAAATACTTTAATTTACCGTATTTTTATTTTGCGATAACTTCTTGACTAGCATTATCCGTGTTAGATCATAAATTTATTTCTTTTGAAATTACAAAACAGTATTCTCATATGTGTTTTCTTTGAATAAATGAAGCACATCCCTTCATTTGTTATTTAATTTTTCTTTTCCAAAACTGGAAAATGCAAGCTGTGACCGGAAAGAGCACAAAAGGTCAAATAAAGTAAAGTGATCTGCTCGGATGACCATCTGCGTGAAAGGACAATTGAGGGTAATTTTTTTCTTCCTTTTTTTGATTGATTGATTATTCTTGAAGCAGGGTACCATCATTATAGTATGCTAATAGGGATTGAATCTTAACCTTTTACAGTCTGTTTCGGTCAATTTTATACAAAATACAAATGTTGAATGCTATCTTAACGATTCACCAATTATAGAACAGAAGGGAAACAACCTAACAGTTAGCTTGATGAGTTGGTACTAATTAATTGGTAATAGCACATTCATTTTTGTTATCATTGCTTTTTTGCTTTTCCTTGTTTTTTTCAAGCTACTGTTTAAGTGAAACCTTTCTAGGTTAACACAGCTTCAAATTTTGATGAAATAATCAATAATGATATCTCATAAATGATCAAGTGATACCCTTCTGATAAAATGAAGACAAAAGAAAAATGATTAAATGATAAAATAGAATCATTACCACATTTGCATTTCGTCATATCTGTTGATTGATAATACGGTGATCGTAGTAACCTTCACAGATTGCTATCAGTACAACGCTGAAAATATGATAATGATCAGATTGGATGGATGGATGGAAGGTCTTCTCTTCGAAATGATCATTATTGAAAACTGACTGTCAATAATGTGAAAGAATGTTAACATTATTATCATCAACAAGCTATACCCTTTCTCTTCCTCTCTCTCCCTCTCTCTCTCTCTCTTTCTCTCACATTTCTTTCATACCATTTCGATCTGTTCGAAAGTTTATCAGCAAACTCTTATCAAAATTTTGTAAATGAATCAACATTTTATTAATAGAAGTGAAAAAAAAAATAGGACTTCGTAATGATAATTTCCAATATTCACCTTTATCGAAGTTTCAGAAATGTTCAGAAAAGTTCCAGAAAAAGTTTCAGAAAGTCTCAGAAAAAAAATACCGATTATTACGATATGATTGATAAAGATAAAATGATAAAGGCAAACATGTAATTCGATTCAATGAATTCTTTAATTAACTTCTTAAATTCTTTTTTTTGTCTGTTTTCAATTCACAAAGAAAAATAAAAAGAACGAATGAGAAGTGAGAAAAAACTTATTATCAGTTTAAATTCTACGTTATCATCAAAATTTAGCAAAATTAATTCATAAGATCAGTAATGATTGATATTTTCCTCATTTCTCGTTTTCAAATTAAATTTCAGCTGAATTTTGTACTTAATCAAATCAATATTTGATGATAACGTAGTATTGCTGATCGTAAATGTATGATAAGAAAATCGTACGGTTCTACAGTTATTATCAGTTAAAAATTTTTCTTCCTGTTTAAATTTATAACCTTTTTTTGTTTAAAATTTCATCTGAAATTCTCATGAATCGGGAAATTATAATAATAAATGAATGAATTCATTTACGCTTGTAATTAAAAAGAAAACAGTTTCATTTTTATTATTAAAAAAGACACTACAAATGAAATATTATAACTTAAATATTTAAATACTTAAATACTTATTAGGATAAGAATAAAGAATCAGTCTCAAAATCAAATAATTTAAATAAAATTAAAATAAGAGAAGAAGATGCAATAATTTTTGTATCTTAATTTTAAATCCAAAATAAAATACGATCAGGGATTTTTTCCTACTTATTCGATAGTATTTAAATATATCAATAGTGTATCAAGTATATCAGTAAGTACAAGAAGAAAGCAGTGTTCAATTCATTTAATCATTCTTATCATTAAAAATGAAATATACAGGTAGGTGAAAAAGAAATTTAAAAATTGCATAATATTAGTTTTCAGCTTAAATTATGATGAATTTTATATTCTTGATATTTTTGATATTTTTATATTCTTGATTTTAATAAGTAGAAAAAAAAATTCGATTGATTGGACGATTTAATGTGAAAAAAAAAATATAAAATTGCGTTAAGACGAAAATTACTGGTTTACCTACCACGGTGGATGGTGATAATTATTCAAGAAGTAAAAATTGCATGAGAAATCACTGCAATTACTTAACTTTGAATGAAACATACATAATATACATAATTAAATAATTAAAATAATGATAGAAAAGTTGATCGCAGAAAATAATTTGATTTCTGATTTAAATTACTCTAAAGTAGATATCAGAAATCAATATCACTTTCTTTAATTATTTAAAATGATTACAAAAAAAATTTTTGATAAATCAATCTGAACTATTCGAATTGATCATTTAAGGATTAATATGATTACATTGCTGTGGATCAGATCATTGTTTCTGATGATAATTATATCTTATTTAATTACAATATGATTATTGATATATCAAATTTCTATTACTCATCATCAGAAATGATTATATCCATCATTATACTCATCTATTATCGTCACTTACATTTTACTTAGCAGAAATTAAATATACCAATTAATTAATATTAGCAGTTGTGTAAAATTTTAAAGTATAGCATTTTAATTATTGTAATTTATGGAAGTGATAAAATTTATCTTATAGAAAAAATATTCATCTATCATACTATACTCACTTATATTATATTCAACAAAAATAAAATGATTATACTGATTTATACTGATCAGAAATGATTGATATAAATGATGTGTTATGATGTATTATTCCAGTTTTGTGGTATAAACAAGTTTTCAATTTACAAAGAAAATAAAAGAATTAAATACATCATTTCTAGTTGTTTACTGTAATAATTTATTTCAAATCAAACATCAAACATTAATATATTTGAAATTTAACAAAAGTTTAAAAATAACAAAAAAAAAACTCCTGAATTATTTGATTTATTGTTTAATATTGTTGCTTGAAATGAAATTAAAAAATTTTTTAAGCTTCAAAAAAAAAGAATTGATATTTCGATTAAAATTTCATCTGTAAAAATTGAAGAATTTTGTAAGCTTGGAAAAAAAATTGATATCCTCTGAAATTTCATTCTTTGCTTCTAAAAAAGTAAAAGAAAAAAAAACACGAAATGCTATCACATACATTCTTTTTTTATCCTATTTCACTATAATTTACTTACAGAAATGATAGTATACATTTGATTAATTTTATCTGATATCTCGGGGCTTCTCTTCTTCTAGCTTTTATCTTTTAATAGCTAATATAGCTTACAATTCATGCCCTCTTCACTATCTGTTCAAATGGCAAACGAAAAAGCAAAAAACAAAAAAGAAGACAACAAAATTTCAATTTTCATAAATCAAATAAAAATGAGAAAGGTAAAATGAAGTTTAATAAAAATTTTTTTTTTATTTTAATCAAATTATTTCAATGATTTTATATATTTTCATGCAAAAAAGAAAATGCAATATTCTGTTTGCTATCTCATTCTCATTAATTTATAAAATTTTTCATTTCATTTTTAAACAAAAAAAGAATTGAAATTAATGGATACAAATTGTTATGCGACTTTCTTTTTTTTATTTTAAATTATAGATTCTTTTAAATTAAAATTTTAGATTTAAATATTTTTTGCTCGAAAATTTTACACTCAATTTGTTGAATTAAATTGCTACTTATTTATTCTAATCCTTTTTGGCATTTTTTTTTTTGAGAATTTTAGTGGCCTGGTTAAAATGGCTCAAGAGCTAAGAATGATTGATAAATTGTTAAGTATTATTTAGTAGTATTACTGTGCGATTAATTTATCATATCACTGTATAGAGTTACTTTTTGGTTTGATTGATTGATAAATTGTTAGGTATTATTTGATAGTATCAATGTCGCTATTAATTTATCATATCAACATCATGCGGTATTATTTGATTTCATCACTTGAATGAAACTTTTTTAAAAAATCATGCAAAAGCTTTTAAAATAAATTTTTTAAATCAAATTCATGAAAATTTTGAAATGGAAATAGATGAAATTAGCAAACTTTTGAAAATAGAATTAATGAAACGAAGAGAAGCTTAGCTTTTGTTGCAATTATTTCAATTTTGTGCATGAAACATGAAGAAATTTATAGTTTTCAATAATCTATGAATAGAAGGAACACTCGGAGGATTTTAAAGATTATTAGCAATGGTTTTTTTTTTTTAATTTAATGCTATTATTTAAGTTCAATTTTTCGTCTATTTAAAATTTTCTTCAGAAATTAACTGATCGTATCGTCCGCTATTCGATTCACTTTTCCACGATTTCGAGGAGACTGTTTATTTCACGTCGTAAAATGATAACATCAATGTTATCAATGATAACATTGATGTTATTATTTTGACAAAATGATTGCATCGTATTAATATGTTTACAAAATGATCAGATTAAAATTAAATTCAATTTTTGCAGAATCGCTCACTCAACAAAATTTTCAATGAATAACAAATAGATAATGATATCATTTGGAATAGAATTAAACTATAATATTTACTGTTTTCAATATTCTATCTGAAGCCTCAAAATTGTAAACAAATTTTATAAACAAATCAATCAATAATCCAATTTTAATTATTCATACCTGTTAATACGGTATCATTGCATAACTTTTTAAAGTATCTTTGAAATGATATATTAAAGTTGAATTGAGGGAACGAATAAATTTTATTTAATTTATTTGCAACAGAATTAATTTCTTCCTTTGCAACTTAATTTTAATAAAATTGCTACCTTTTTTTTTGATTTAATATAAATAAAATTAAATTTTCATGAAAGATTTAATTTGTAAATTTAATTTTTTCAAAGATTATAACTTTGAAGATTGCACGTATTGCTTGCTTAAAAATAAAATTATCAAATGATTTTTGTTATCCGTTCCATTCAAACGTGCTAAATAAGATTTTGAATTCTCAAGATGATAAGTGATAATAAGATTTCATAGTAATGCCAACTAAGTGATATCATTTTACAATCCGAAATTCCGATTAAAGTTTTAGATTGCGTTTAATCATACGGTTAAATATAAGAATACAAATTCCGGATACAAACCGAATATAAAATTACCGGATAAAATCAAAATCGGATTGTGTACAAATTACATTACTAGATGTAATATAATAATTTATATCTTATTGTCTTGTACTTAATATTTCATAAAAATTTTAAAGAGTTTTTCGCGTTTTTTGCGCTTTTATGCTTTACGTTTCACGTTTATACCATAGGGAAGACGTAAAAACTGTAAAAATTTTGCATTAAATTATAATCGATTACAATTTCTCGTATAAAATGCGCTAAACTAAAATTTCAACTAATCGCACTGAATGATACGATAAACTAAAATATATTTTAACTGATCAAGCTGGATGATATGATAAAATCGCATTATTGTGATATGATAAACTATAAACGATTTCAACTAATTTTACTTTAATTTTTTATTTTACTGAAAGTTGCCTTTATTTATTTATTAATTCTATTCGTATAAAAAGCAAAATGTGCCGTAATTTGAAATGAAATCAAATTAATAATGTTTTTTTTTTCTTTCTTTTTAGATTTCACTAAAATTCGAAAACTAAAATCTTTTTCGATCATGACAGAAGTGCTTGGCTAGTCACATTTGTTGATAAGTTAATTTTGAGAGCACTTGTTGTTAAGTTAATTTTGAAACGAAATAATCATTTTGAATTCAAATTTACGATAATAATCTGTCCATGAATCATTGCAAGTGGAAAGTTTTGTGCAGCATTTCATTTATTGTAACTTATCTTATGCAGATGATAAAAGTTAACCTATCCATCAATCGTTTGTAGTAGCAGTAGAAACTTTTGTGTAGCATTTTATCTTGGGGAAATGATAAGTAAAAAAGGATAAATGATTTTTGAAAGTGTATACTTTTAATTTCAAAATGCTACAAGAATGAAATAAAATTTTAAAAAGCGATCAAAAACGATATTATCGTTTGATGCAAAAAGAAAAAAAACATTTTCAAGGAAGCATATTTTCTCGTTTATAACAACCCACGTCTTTCACTTTTCTGGTATTTCCTCCTATCACTAACCCCATTTTCATTTCCATTATATTCATTTATCAAACTGATAATAAATTAGACTATTTGATTTTAGCAAGGCTTTTCTTTCCAATGCTCTAAAATAAGATGGTATTATGAATCATTCCTGAAGACAATAATATGACAAATAAGAAAATTTTAAAAATGATAAAAAGCACTTTGAATTCTTTGAAAATTTACAACTGATTATTGAGCTTTTAATAAATACTTTTAACATTAATATTCAAAAATATTTTGACTGAAATAGAAAAAAAAAATGAAAATTAAACTTATCTTAATTACTTGCTTTAAAGTTATGCTAGGGTAATTATTTGCTACAAAGTTATCAAAGTTACTACATCATAATTTGAATTCGTTTAAATGCTGCTCATGAATAATTTATTTGAGTAATCGAAGAAATAACTTTTTGCAAACTTTTTATTTATAAAAAAATGAACTTTATTTGACTATTATTGTAACTACCCACTTTGCTTTACTTACCTTTAAAAGTGAAAAAAAAATGATAGCAAAATTGCAACAACACTGATCTTCAATTTATCACTTCTCACATATATTAATCATGTATAATAATCGTTGTATAATAGTTAATCAGAAGTTAATTTTCTCCAAGTTTTCTTTTCATTCTCTTCTCCTCTCCCTTTTCTCTTTTACCTCTTTCCCTCTCTATCTGTAGAAAGAGATTTTTAGAGGAGAAATTTCAAACATTCAAAAAAATGATAAATAGTTGATAAAATTTAAATGTCTAATTTTTTTCATAAACAAAATTGACTGCACATTTTGAAGAATGGAATTTCTAATTTAAATTTAAACTTTAAAATTTTT